>JBAMBP010001861.1:0-24058 GCA_037044515.1 Phortica magna
TGCTCAAGCGGGAAATTTGTTGTTCCATATCATCTAACCAGACCGTGAGACCTGTATGCGAATCGGCAAAGTGTTCAGAAAGTGGCAGAGCCTGTTCTAAAACACCCAAACGTTCACCGCACAACTGAACGACAGTGTCGACAATTTCTTTTAAGTCATCAAGTTTCTCACGAAGAGTTGCGGTGTTTTCGCTTTGTGGTGACTCGCGAAGCACTTTCTTAGAGGCAGCAGTGACATCACGAACACGTCCCTTCTGGCTGGAAATATCGTCGTTGATTGAACGGTGCTCCTGCAATTGGGCCCGCACCAATTTTGGCTCAAGACCTGGCGGATCTGCTTCACGCAATGTGGAGTCCATTTCACGGAACCATTCAAGTAATTCGTCAATATCACCCGTGACTTCCTTGGCACGTTGGTTGCTGAGATGCAGACGCTCTGCTTTACGCTGTATTTGCTCCACAATAGAGTCGAAGCGACGGTTGTCACGTGTTACAATATTTTCAATAGTGGCGGCACCTTCTCCCGGTGAAAGTTGGCAAAGTTGTGGACCAATTTGATTCACAATATCAAGTATGGGGCGCATTTCGGAAAGTTCACTCTCTAAACGAAGAACATCTGCTTGACGGGGCTCACTTGAAGACAGTGCGCCTTCAGCAACTTGCATCCATTCAACAAGACGGTTGTGGGCTTCGTGGAACTGTTGAACTAGCGGCAACGCATTTTGGGCGCTCTTGAGTAAATCACCGCCGCGATTGGTTAAATCTCCATAGCGGCGCTGTAATGAATCCAGTTTGTCTTTCAATTGTATGGCTTCATCGTTAGAAATGTGCTTCATCAGCTCAGCGCCAGATTCAACAGTAGACTCGACATTAGCAGCATGACCGGCAATGTTTTCATTGAGTTCAAGAAGTAGATCCATTTGCTCTAGCAACTTTTCGGCGTATACAGGTACTGATTTAAAGCGCTTAAGTTCGTTCTCCATGCCTTCCATCCACGCTACCAAATCCTGATAGCTGAGTACTAAATGCCTTAGTCCTTGACGAGATTCAGACAATAAAGCACCTATATTATCGCTGGCATCAGCCAAGTTCGTGTAACGATCGGTGATAACTCGCACTTTTTCGCCCAAATTGACGGCTTCCTCATCACTCACCAGATGCATTAATTGCGCGGCTACATCTGCCAAATCAGTGAAGTCTGGCTTTTTGGAGATTATCTCATCATGCAAGCGATCGTGTTCGCGAATTCGCTGTTGTATCTTTTCTTCGTCAGTAGGTATCAATTCCATCGATTTAACTGCGCGTTCTGTATTATCTAGCCAAAGTTCTAGTGGGCTTATCTTATCATGGAAACGCTTGGCAACTTCCATTGCCTCCTCCAAATCTTGTTCACGCTGCTCGGCACCATCTGTGAGCGCATCAAACCGCTTCATTAAGTCATTCAGTTGTTTTTCGATCGAGGCTCGTTCCGCAGGTTCGCAGTGATTTGCAACTTCTTTGCCTAAGTTAGCTAAGGAGCCCATTGAGTTTTGACGATCCAAAAGCATCTTCTTCAAGAATTTTTGTTCCTGTAGTTGAGCCTTCACAACCTTATAATCCGAACTTGGTGGTTTTTGATTTTCAACCATCTCTTCAGTATCGCTCAACCATTTCGATAGACCTGCCAAAGCTTCTTGAAATTTACCAGACTGCAAAAGTGCTACGTCGAGACGTCGATCACGTTCATTCATACGTTCTTTTAGATCATTCCAGCGGTCATTTAACTTCTCCAAGTCCTTCTCAATTTGTGTTGTTGAAACACCACTCGAGGCAGAACGCACCAAATCACGTCCGGAAACGTTGACCTTATTGACATTCTGCGTTAAAGGCTCAACTTTGCGTTCTCTAAAGTTTCGGAAGTCTTCCTGCTGACGACGAATTTGGTCCAATTCGGAACCAACTGGTTTCATGCGCTTAAATTCATCACTAACTTCTTGAATGTCATCCAAAGTTTGCGATTGTATGTCATAAAATTCGCGTAGCGCCTTCAGAGTATTTTGCAGATTGTCTTCGTGGTCACGAACGCGGTTATCCAATCGTACAAGAGTTTTTCGCAATGTGGTGATTTGATCTCGTGTCTGAGTTGTATCTGCTGAGAACCCTGAATCAACCAAAACATCGGCTGCGCGTTCTGCTTCATCTAAGCGATTGACAATGCGATCTAATTTATTTTGGACTTTACCAACATCATCAAGCTGCGTTTGGACGATCTTGATTTCACGGGCTGGAGGTGCCAATTTCTCAATTTCTGTCTCCAGATCATTCAGGTCAATGCTTAAGTTCTTGATTTGCTCATTAAATTGAGAAACGGCTGTTGCAGCTGATTGTAATTCACCACATCTGTCATCCAGGCGACTTTGCAACTCTGTCATGCGATCAGAGATACCATCAACATCATTTGTTAAGTGATCAGCATCACCGCCGGCGGCACGAGCTTCAGCGCTAATGTCCTTGGCCATCGATTTGAGTGATTGCAATGGCTTGCTCAAACTGGTAAGCTCTTCGCGTATGGCTTTAACGCGTTCCAATAATTTTGGATCTTTAGCAGCTCCACCCAAAGCATCATGTGAGGCTAAACGATCTTCACACCGACCTAACGCATGATCCAAGTTTCTCAACTCATCGTTAAAATCACCCAAACGGCGTGAGCAGTTTTCAATTTCATGTGCTCGAGAAATAAGTTCGTTATTCAAACGCTCCCAACGATCACGAATGTCTTGTAATTCTGCCTTGATTGGTTCCTTATCAATGTCACAACTGCTTAAGAATGTTTCGCCGAGACCTTTAGTGTTCTCAAATTCACCCGAATGCTTCCAGACTTCACTACGGAAAGTTTGCAGATCCCGCAATCGTATCTCTAGTTTTGCTTTCGACAGAACTCCTGGTGTTAAATCGGCCAATTTGTCTTCGGCAGTTCGTAGCCACGACAGGAAAGCCTCTGATGTCTGTGAGTACTTTTTGCAATGCTCCATGCATGTTTGTAGACGAGTGTGTCGGTCAACAGCTTCACGACGCAGTTTCTCCCACTGCTGTTGAATGCGTTCCAGATCACGTTTCACAGTTCGATCTTGTTGACGATCAGTAAGATCTTTACCTTTGTTAATCAACATGATAATCTCATGCTCACGTGCCATCACCTCACGATAAATAGGTTCATGCGTGTCAATTTGGTGTTGCAATGTGGGCTTGTGTGCGGATACTAATAAGCGATCAGACAAATTAGAGAGTTCACCAGAGAGCCAGCCCAAAGTCTTTGAGCAGTTTTCTGCAAAGTGGCGGCCGTCACGCAAAGAAGCTTCAGTCTCAGCCTTTTTGGTGTCGAGCTTCTTCTGTAGCGCTTGGTATTGCTTTTCTAGCGCAGCTACACGTGAGTTGACATCTGCACGTGAAGCTGGATCACCTAAAATGTTACACAACGCTGCGGCAGATTGCTCGGCATCGGCTAACAATGGACGTTGACCCTCTAATTGCCTTTCCAGATTTTCAATCTTACGCAAATTCTCCTGATGATCACCATCGCTGGGCAATGTATCCAAATTATCGCTTATGTTTTGTAAAGCTTCGCGTAAGCGATTAACGGCAGCATCAAATTCCTTTGAGCTATCGGCAGCGCCTCCCAAACTATTAGCACGATCGTCAAGTTTGCTTACCAAGTCCTCCCATTTGCCGAGCACATCTTTGAGTTTCTTTTCCACAGCTTCTGCATCTGGTGTACCGTTAAGATGATCAACAACATCGTGTCCCACCTCTTGGAAGTGCTTGAGTTGTGGCTGCTGTGTACGGAACTCCTCTCGCAAAACCTGTACTTGCTGCACCTGACTTTGCACCATGCGTGGATCAGACGAAATGGGACCTAGCACCGTCAACATGCGTTCTTTACTGTCCAACCAGTTCTTGAGGTTATTGTGCGTATCAAGGAAGTCTCGAAGCTTTTCCGAGAAGGCAATGCGACTCTTGCATATGTCATTGAGATTCTTCCACCTTTCTTGAATGTTTTCATTTTCAATACGCAACTGTTCGGAGCCAGGAACGTCTGATTTACGACGTAGTATGTCTTTGATTTGTGCCTTGGTTGTGTCTAAAAGGCTCTGCTTTTCGTACATGTCTTCAAGGATCTTACGCGCCTGTTTAATGCACCTGTCCGCTTCTTCTTTATTGGAAACGGATTCCTTAGGGACTTGACGTTGTATGCGCTCCAAAAATTGAGCAAGTGCCTTAAGATTTTCAAGTTGCTTACGCACCTCCTCACTAATGTTCTCCAGCTCATTTTGACGATCATTTATGCGGACGCCAATCAAACCATAACGGTTGTTGATTTCGCTAAGCTGCTGCTGTACAGGCGAGAGCTCAGACAGTTGGAAGCCATCCTGAGAGGATCTGCGGCTACCGAATCCACTGGAACCAGTTGATAGTGGCGACAGAATACCTCCTTTGGTTGGGCTTGGACTTCTGGCATCTCCTGACATGCGACGTAGTGGGCTGACCCTTTTAATAGGACTATAGGTGGAACGTTTGCGACCAGGGCTTTCAGGCCGAATGAGTGCGTCATACTGAGCACCAATGTCATTAATTTTGTCGATTGTGGGCGCATAATCACGGTAGTCCTTATATATAGGCTTGAGTTCATCACTTTGCTGGCGAATTTTATCCAAATCGACAGCCACTGGCGCCAGACCATTGACACGTGCCTCGGTACTCGCAAGCCAGGACAAAACCTGATCTTTAAGGCTCTCGTAGGCAATTTGTTGTTCGGCCTTTTGCTTAGATAGCTTAGTTTTTTCATCAATCGTTATATTAATGTTACGCCATTGAGATTCAAGTGCCTTGATACGATCGCGAATAGCGCCAGTGTCAGTGACGTCACGTAGCCCGATTAATTCCTTGCCGTTGCGTATACAGTCCTCATATTGAGGTGCAATATTTTCTTTTTGTCGTGACAAATCAACCATACGACGTGCTAGTTCTTCTGCAGCTAATAAGCTGGTGTCGCGGCTGTCCAAAGCTTCTTGAAGGTTGGCTAGTTCTTGTTCGATGTTGGTTATATCATCAATGTACTTGCATAGGCGATTATAAACATCGTCTAAGAATTCTCCGCGCTTGTTAACCTTTTCATAAAGCTTTTCAAATTTACCAGTAACATCGTTTAGATTTGATTCTACCTTCTTGGCAATGCGGGCATTCGAGGCTGTGCTTAATAGATGGTGTGCTGAAACCTGTACACTGTCGATGCTGGCCTGATGAGATTGCAGATCCGCCAATAGCAACTTGTGCTCTCGCATTTGTTCCTGTAAACGTTCCTTGATCAGAGAAGCTGGTCTCAAATTCAACTTGTATTTGTCCTCAGCCTGATTAACCCATCCGACTAAACTATCGAGCGCGTCTTGCACTCCTTGCGATTGCACCAATGTCTTATCAAGTGACTGGCAGTGTTCACCGAGAGAGTCTAGCAGTTTCTGGTATTTTTCTTTGAGTTCAGCAACAGGAACCTCCAATTGATTAATCTCTATGGGGCTTAGTTGACCGCCGAGCGTACGCAGAAGATTATCCAGTGCTTGTTGAGCGTTGTCAACCAGACGACCCGATGAAAGAAGTTCATTGTGTAGAGCTTTAGCTTCGTTCATCTGATCCTGGACGGCCTTGGGATCGCCAGCAATAGGTTCTGACAGTATGCGTGATACACGCGGTTGGGCACTACGCAACCATTCGCTGGCCTTGTCCAAAGCATCTTGGTATTCACGTTGGCGACCACCCAAGCCAGAAACACGATCTTGTAGAGCATTCACACGATTCAATAGATCTTTGTACTGAGCCGACACTAACGAAACCTCTTGGCGTATTGGACTCTCAGCGGTTGAGAGTGGTTCCACGTGAGGCAAGCGTTCAGGCAGTGATGTGCGGAAGTCATTGAGAACAACTAAGAATTCTTTGCTTTCATCAACGAATTTTTGTGCGGCCATTGTGATAAATCGTAAATCGGCCTGATGTCCAATTACATCGCTGACAAATTCACGTATGGCATCAGCTTGCGAGGCCAGACGAGACAAATCGGAGAGCGAACGCTCCTTGTCTTCCAATGTGCGTCTGGCGGACTGCAGCCAATCAGAGAATATGTCAAGTTCACTACGCAGTTTTGTGAGTTCATCTCGCCCAGCTTCAAGACGACGAAGCAGACGAATTGTGCGGTCATTCACACGGTCAGCACGTGAACGCAGTTCACGACCAGAGTTTTCTAGTGTGGTTACTTCTGGTGCGGAAAGCACATCACCACCTGTGAGAACAATTTGACGGATTTGTTCAAGGCAAGTGGCGACGGGGCGCTGTTGGGATTCAATTTCATCCTTTATTTGCTGAAATAAGAAATTAAAAAATTGGGACAACTATTAAGTATTGAGTTTACCGTGTACTAACCTTAAGAGCATTTATTTGATTGCGTAACTCGTCAATCTTTTCACGTGGTCCGCCGATTGTTGAGATTTTCTTTTCCACTATGGTTACCCATTTGAGCAAGTCGTTGACATTTTCTTCGCACAGGTTGAACTTCTCAAATACTGCTTGCTGTTGATCAGGAACAAAGCGGAGAAACAAATGTAAATGACAATGCATAATTTATAGTTTATATAAGGACATCGCAGTCAATAAAAGACTTTTATTTTTTTTGGGATTGGGTTCATTGTAAAGGAATTGAGATTCGGTTTATATAGAGATTCTCTTATATCACTATAAATAGTCAAATAAACACAAAAATATACGTAGACATAATAATATATTCATGTTCAGGAAAAATTGAAGGATCATTCAAAAGTAAAAATATAAATATGTAAACAAAAAGCAGCGGAAAAGCAACAGTTTTGTAGCAAAGCATTTGCAAGCAATAACAACTAAAAACAAAATAATAATTTAATATGCTAGACAGACACCAAAAAATACAACAAGTAAGCATAACTACTTCTACATATTAGTTTCAACTAACTAACTGAGTTTAATGGGTTGGTTTTAGGTTTGTTTTAAGTTTGGTTAGTGTTAGAATTTCGAGTATTTTGTTTTTCGAAATATTGAAAAAAATAACAAAACTGCAAACGAAATATGCTGAAAAAGGCAGAAAATTATATTTAAAATAATGTAAAAGAAAAATAAAATAAATTTAAAGAAACAAATCGCAAAAATCATATTACCTTCATCCATATAAACTATATTAAGGATATTCTCAAATTCAATAAAACATAGGAACAATTTAGGGATAGAATTTTTAAAATCTAAGACTATAAAACAGGCTGAATGTGACACAAAATGACACATAGTTGGTTAGGAGTATTGGAAATGAGTCTTGTTGATGGAAAAGTGTTCTCTATAGACTATCTATTGTAAGCTATTCAAATAATAGCTAGGCAATAATTATTGGAAGTTGATGTGCGTAGGTAGGATAAGAATAAGTGGATGAATGAGTATCAATGGAGTATTCAATTGGAATTTTTTTGAGTTTAAAACAATATATCTGCGGGTATATTGCCGACGACATTTATGTTGAGAATGTGTGATACGCGCGACGATTCCATAATTTTTTGATATTGTATGTTGAATGTATATATGCAACATTTATGTTCATGATTGTTCCATTAAATGCGTGTGTGTGTGTGTCGTTTGATGATCAGAGAAGACATTTATGAGTCATATAATAACTTAACGCAAGATCACCGAACTTAAATGCTTTTAAATTGCATTTCTTTATCATATTTTAAATAGATAGATTTATTGTATACGAGAACATAAAACTCAATGCCATGCGATGCTGCAATATAAGAATAAAAGAGCAAAGTTGCCAACGACGGCAAACAAAATAAATATGATTTGCAAAATAAAAGTTTATGAAGCGAAGAGTTAGTCGAATGAGCAAAAGAAATCAATATAGAAGTAAATAAAAAAAAAAAAAATTTAAGAATAACCAAACATGCCACGAAAAATTTTTTTTGTCTCTAGTAAGCTAGAGATTCACAATTTAAATTTTTTCTTTTTTTTATCCTTTAACTTAATACAATTGAAAAACTGTTATATAAGGATAGATAGAAAGATTGACAGACAGAAAGATATTTTTTGAGCATTGGATACTTACCCTTTGTTCGGCTGGCAAGAGTAGCCCTTTTTCGGCGGCCTTGACTAGGTCAAGATTGTTCTTCGCATTAGTCGAATCGATTAAACGACCCTCGACAGCATCAATGAGACCACTGCTGATAGCCGTACCCAATGGTACAATGACACCAGTATTGGGATCACGTACCATTGTGGATGAAGGATCAATCAGACCACCAGTGATCGCCTCAGATAATGTGAATTTTTTGCGTTTGATTATATCAGGATTCATTTGGAAAGGATCGACCAAGCAACCGTTTACGGGATTATATAAATTAAAGGTGATAGCTTCAAGAAGGCCAAAGGAACGTTTTGGCGTGCAGATCAAGCCGGTTTCATATGCTTCCTGCAAGGAACACAGCTTCGACGTGGTGGTATTAAGCACGTTAGCTTTGTTTGAATCCATTAGCCCCTTGCGAAAAGCTTCAGGCAAGCGTACGAGCTTAGCCTTGGCTAGATCTTTTACGAGTGCTGAATCAGGATCGATAACACCCATTGTGGCTGCATCCTTTAGCGTGTAGATTTTCGGCACATCGGGGACAGTCAGAGAGTCGTTTGCGCTGTCGTCGCTACGTTTCTTTTGGCTTATACTTGTTTCGTCATCGATGGTTAAAGGCGTTGGTTCTTGATAGCTTAACAAACCGGTTTGTAAGTCTAAGACTTTAGTTTCGGCCGCGTGATCGAATGTGATAGGCTCACGTACGTAGACAACTAGCGTAGGATCGAATGCGAAGTACAATGCCTTAGGATCAACTAAAGTACGTTTGCTAACATCTACCAGACCGTGTTCACGAGCTAATTCGAATGGTAGGAATTTAAATGAATCGAAGTTGCGTACTAGTGCAGTTTTTGGATCGATAATATTGTACCTAATGGCTTCTTCAAGTGACATTTCACGCGGTTTACTTATGACTACGCTTACTGGAGTCTGACTTAGAAGTTCTACACTATCATGACGTTTCACGATTTCATTTCGTTCTGTAAGCGGTTTTAACACTGAAAGCAAAATGCCACGACTAAGTGCAACGTCGTAATTATAAGCGGATTTTGTTTTTGGATCAAATACACGACCCTTCGACACGTCGATGTCGCCATTTTCGATCGCTTCAGTGAGTGGCAACTCTTTACCGGTGAGTTGATTTTTGAAAATTGTTGTTGTAGGATCGATGAATCCAGAATGTATGGCTTCGATTAAATCGAGGTATTCGCCCGTGGTCGGATCGCAGAATTTTCCTGTCTCTGGACGGTAAAGTTGCATGCGCAATATAATTTCTAAGCTCAGTAAGCGCCTATTCGAAACTATTAAGCCACGAGCACGGGCTTCCTGTAGATCTAAGCTTTCATTACCAAGTTTGTAGCTACCATTTGTGTCATCGATCAAACCCGACTTAATAGCATTTGCTAAGCGCAAATATTTGCCAGTTTCGTGATGTTTGACTATACTGGAAGAAAGGCTTACAACATCCTCAACACAAGCCTCATTCAGGTTTAGTTTTCTTCCTGTGACTGGGTGCAAGACTTTACGTGTAGCTTCTTCATAAAAGCCCATTGCTAATAGCTCATACAAGCCGAAACCTGCATTCTCAATATCTACAATCAAACCTAAACTTAGAGCCTCTCCTAATGGCACGAAAGTGTTGCTACCTGGTTCCCTAAATACACCTTCCCGTCGGTTGATGATGCCATTTCGGCAAGTTTCACTGAGACTATACAATTGTTCTGTTCGTTCGTCAAAGAAGCAAGGCAAATGGGGATTAATGACAAAACTGCGCATACCTTCAAGCAGAGTAATTTGTCTTCCCGTCTTTATGTCAGTAAGCTTTCCACTTTTATCATCGAACAAACCCTGATGTATCGCACGTTGTATACTGATGGGTGCGTTAACGTCCATTATTATTCCAATGTCAAATGCGTGTTTTAATGTCATGGTCTGGTTGTTATACAAAAGTTTAGCGCTATTCGGATCAATTATTCCTGTGTCCTTTGCATGAGTAAGATTAAGGTTCTTGTACAGCCCAGTCTTGGAGTCTCTTATCTGTACGCTGTGTTCGTCCAAAAGATTTATGTCAAGAGCTTCTGCAAAGGAGAGCTTATCTCCTGACTTGGGATCTAAAAAGTGCCCATCCACCTCATCGTAAACATTTTTGACAACTGCCTCAATAAGGCGCATCGGTTTCTTAGCTTCCACTAACACGCCACGATCGAACGCTTCTTTGAAATCAATAGGTTTATCCTCTTCGTCCCTAACCGTGCCTTGTTCACTATCAACAACTCCTGTTTCTGTAGCAATACAAAATGGTATTACCTGACCGGCGACATTGACAATAGTTGAATCAGCATCAAGTATGCCCCTACGAATAGCACGTTCAGTTGAGAGTTTTTCGCGTGTGACAGTGTTGCTAAATTGGCCGGTTTTTGGATCGTATAATCCACGATAGACAGCATCTGGAAGACTGCGTTTACGTTTGGGCGGTATAAGCACACGATTCTCTAATGCTTCATTAAGCGAAAGTTTAGTCGAGGCGAATGGATTGATAACAAAACCTTCGACGGGGTCGAGGTAACCCTTAGCAATAGCTTCGTTGATTGAAATAATGGATTCTGTTTTTGGATCTAGTAACACAAGTTCTTCGGGATTGATTAGTTTCATCGCAATTGCCGTTTTTAGATCCACTTTCTTGTCATCAATAGTGAATTTAGCTGTTTCAGGGTCATATAGACCACGTAAAAGACAGTCTACCAAAGATAGTGGCTTCTTTGTGCTTATGAGGAAGCCCTTCACAAAAGCTTCATCCAAACTAATGTTCGGTGTATTCAGTGTGCCACGCACGGTGTCGAGGAGCCCTTCTTTAGCAGCTTGTTTGCCGGGTATTATTTTATCGTGTTCACTATCTTTAACGAGACATGAATCTAGCTCCACGAATCCCATTTCAATGGCCTGTTGCAGAAGAATCTCTTCGCCAGTGACGGGATTGAGTACTTTACCAGTAATGGGTGAGTAATATTCACGCTGTAAGACTTCGGGCAAACTCCAAGTTATGTTGTCGGTCTTTAAAAGTTTTTGCTGTAAGCCAATATCGAAAGGCACCAGCGTATTTTTTACATTGTCTTTAATTTGACCTGTAGCAGGTACTACCAAATCATCTTCAATAGCGCAATCAAGCTTAACTTCTTTTTTGGTAACTGTATCGACAATTAAAGAAATTTTCGGATCAACAAGACCAATTTCAATGGATCTTTGCACATCGACTTGATTTTTAGACTCTGAATCGTACAGTTTACCAGTTTCGGGATCATAAAGACCTTTGCGCACAGCAGCTTCCAAGGAAATGGGTTTTCGTGCACCGGGCACAAGGAAACCTAACCGGAATGCATCTTCCATAGGAATTTCTTTAAGTGTCTGAATGTCAATAACCGTGCCGGCCTGCATATCAACAACACCCAACTCAATTGCCATACGCAGGGGAATAACTTCACCACTAACCGGGTCGCGCACCGATATTGATTGAATATCGAGTTTACCATTATTGATGGCATCAACAATAGTACAAATTCGACCATCATCAAGTACGACTTTGCCAGTTTCAGGGTCAATAACATTTTCAATGGCTGCTGGTTTTTCCTGTTCTGGATAACCTCGAATAATCCAATTGCGAGCAATGCACTCGAAAAACGGTATTTTTTTTCCTGTCTTCGGGTCGACCATGTGGCCTGTGTGTCTGTCAAGTAACGGACGTTCAAGGGCCGCTGTCAAAGTTTCGTATTTGCCTGTACTGAAGTTCTTTACTAATATGGTTTCGGGATTAAATATGTTCATGTCAAATACAAGAGTCTGGAAAGATATTTTCTGACCGGTTGTTGGGTCAATGAAATACTGATGCACTGTATCGTAAATGTGCAATTCGCTTAGCTTTTCTGGCGTCAGTTCAGTATCTATGTCAACCAAATAACTAATTTGTTGCAGTATGATTAATTTGTCGTCAATTACTTGCACTTCATCTAAGGGGCTGAGTTGTTCGTCTTTAAGCAGTTCAGAAACAGTTTGTGATTGTTGTTCACCATCAACTATAACTTGACATTCGTCAGGACTGATTAATTTTTGAGAAATGGCATCACCAATTGGGAGCGTTTGTGGTATATTTCGTTCAGTTGTTTTCGTTGTTGTTGTTACATATACAGTGTCGCGGTCTTCATCATCTGGTGTACTACTTTCTGTGGTTGTTGTCGTGGTTGTTGTTGTAATTTTGGTGACGACTGTGGTAGATGATGCCGTGGTGACTTCAGGAGTTTCATATACTGTAGTTGTTGTCACCGGCTTTTGTTCTTTTACGATCGTTGTAGTTGTGCTTGTTATTGGCTGTTGCTCGTTTTCGGTAATTATTGTGCTCGGCAACGGCTGTTCTTTTTCGTCAACAATAGTTGAGGTTGTGGTTATTTCAGGCTCCTCACCTTGCAAAACTTTCGTAGTTGTGCTTATTTCAGGCTGTTCCTCTTTTAGGATTGTGATTACTTGTTGCTCTCTAATGATTGTCGAAGTTGACTCTTTAACTGGCTGTTGTTCTTTAAGGATTGTCGAAGTTGGCTCTGTTACTGACGGTTGCTCTTCTACTATATTCGTTGTTGGGATTGTGGCAGGCTTTTCATCGCTGATAATCGTTGTAGTTGTGCTTGTCACTGGATGTTTGTCCTTTTCAACAGTTGTAGATATGCTTGGGACTGGTTGCTGGCTTTCCTCTTTTATTGTGGTAGTTATGGTTGTGGTTTCTTGTGGAAGGTTTTTCTTTGATTGGTCACTGGTCATTGCATCCACAAGCGCTTTGCCTGCTAACACAGGTGCACCCACAATTGCCAAAGCTCCAAATTTAGCAGCATCTTTCACATTTTTTAGAATGCTACTTGAGTCAGGTTGTACATTCTTCTCGTTTTCAATAAAATCTACAATACGTTTTCCTTCATTACTTGTCGGTTTTTGTACAATTTCTTCCAAGCCACCCGGTTTTGTATGCAGTGGTTGCTGTGGCTGTGACTCATTTTCAGAGAATGTAGTAGTAACAGTTTCGGTTGTAGTTGTGATTACCGAAGTTTCAGTTGACGGCTGTTCTGTAGTTGTCACTATTGTCTTGTTAGCATAATCGACTTCTAATACTGTCGGTTTTTCAGAATCTGTTTGTACTGTTGATTTATTTAACGGTTCTGTCTGGTCTGAAGGTTTCGTTTTAGACTGTGGTTCATTTACTTTCGCATCACTCTTTGGTTCTTTACTCACTGGCTGTTCCAATAATTTTTCCATAGTTTTATCAATTTGTGTTCGTTCTTCTTGATTTGGTTCGAGCTCCTCTGGCTTCGGTTCCTTTTCTGCAAATACCGGCTCAATAGGAAGTTTCCCTTTTGGTTCATTACCTTTGGGTTCCTTCACTTTTGGTTCTTTCGTTTTCAATTCTTTCACCTTTGGTTTTTCATCGTTCGGCTCGGCTGCAAGCGGTTTCCTTTCACTTTCTTTTGGAGTTTCTGTTGGTTGCACTGGTTCGTCTATTGCTGCCTTTGTAATGGTTGTGACTTTTGTTGTTGTTGTTGATTCTGTAAATTCAGTAGGTTTGTCATCAACGGGACTTTCTTTTTTAACGGTGGTTGGTTTCGTTTCGTCGGCCGGTGATACTTTACTGTTTTTATTTGTGGGTTCTTCTTGAATCACAACAGTTTCTTCCTCGGGTTCCTGAGTTTCAGGTTGTTTTACATCTTCTTCGGAGTCTATTCTTTCTATTTCGTGTTCAACAATTGATTGTTCGCCAACATTTTCAGTAGTAGTAGTTTTCGTTGTGGTTATTGTAGTTGTTGTACGCGATTCAAAGCTTGATGTTTCTTCGGGTGAAGTTGTCACAATTTTCGATACTGTAGTTTTGGTTGGCTTAGTAGTCTCTGTTGTTTCCAAGCTCTCCGTTGTTGGCACCACACCCAATTCATCTTTAAAAGGTGCAAGTGGTGCTGTATAAGGAGGCGATAACTCTTCATCTTCCGTTTTGGGAAGCACTTCCTTTGGAGGTGACCTTGGTTTAGGTTCAGGCTTTTTGATTTTCTCATCTGTCTTTGTGATACTATCTTTAGAAGGCTGCTCATCCTCTTTTGGTTTTGATGGTATATTCTCCTCCGGATGTAATGGCTCCTTTTGCTTTGGTTGCAAGTGTGCGACTTCTTGTGGTTCTGAAGGTTTATGTTCTTTAGGGTCGGACGATTTTTCTTTGTTTGGTTGTGAGGTAGTTGATACGGTTTCTTTGACACTGGGAAAGTCTGAAGTAATAACTTTTGTTACTACAGTGGTACTGGAATCGGGATATTTGTCTTGTTCCTTACTAACAGATGTTTGCTCTTCTGGCTTACTTAAAGTTGGTTTTCCAGCCTCTGGTTCTGTTGAAGACGTTGAACTTGTTGTAGTGGTTTTAGTTATTATTGTAGTAACTTTCTGACTATTGTCGATAGTTGGGCTTTCAACAACAATGTTTTTCTGGGTAACAGTATTGATTGGAACTTGAGGTTGTTGCTCATTTGCAATAAAGTTTGCTGTTGTTGAACTGATGAAATTTTGAGTATCTTTCAACAAATTGTCAACGTCGCTTGGCACCTGTTTTGATTCTTGCACTGGTTTACTTTCCTGTACGATAAAGGCATCATGGGAAGTTTGAGGTTGTTTTGGTTGCTGTTCCTGAGTTATTTGCTGTGTAGTCACATGAGTTGTTGTTGTTGTTTCTAGAGTAGACTTTGTTTCATCCGTAGGCGATTTCTTTGACTTGATCAAGCTCTTTACTCCACTGACAATAGCACCCCCAGCAATCACAGGGGCTGCAATCACACCTAGTGCTCCCATTTTAGCAGCATCCTTTACTGTTTTCAAGGTACTGGGACCATCTTTCTTGGGTTTATCTTGCGTTGGTGCGGGCTCTTCATAGATGGATGTTTTTTGCTCTGTGACGGTATAAATAGGACTCTCCTTCGTTGATTGGCTACTTGTGGTGATGTGCATTTGTTCTTGTTTGTTATCCGAACTTACTACAACTGTCTGTGTACGTTCCTCAACTGAAATTGTTTTCTCAGTTGGCACTTTTTTCGTTTCGTCAGCAGGCCTTTGAGGTTCTTCAGTTTCATTATCACCAACGGTAGATTTTGTTTCCTGTGTCTTTACTTCTTCCCGTAGTATGCCCATTTCTTTAGCTTCTTCGATTGTGCAAATCTCGCCCGTATTAACATTTTGTACTTCATTATTCGAAACAAGTATATATCCTTGCATAAGTTCTATTGTCTTTGTTGTTACTGTATGAACTGCTGTAATTGTCTCCATTATTTCAGTTTTGGCTCTTGGTTTCTGAGTTATGACAAAGTCGGACATTGGCTTGACAATTAATTCTCCATTCTCTAACGCATTTCGTAATGAGAGCCGCTCATCTGATTTTGGATGTGTAAATGTTTGAGCTGCGACGTCAATCAAGCCACGCTCCAAAGCCTGTTCGACTTCAACGGCATCAGCTTTCGGTGGATATGGAATCGACATAATGAAGTTCTCATCGATGGCTTGTTTGATGGGTAAGCGTTTCTTCGTAATTGGATGCAAAATTACTTTTTTGTGAGGTTCAACCAGACTCTTTTCAACAGCCACAGGGAATGTCATGCCCACTGGCGGTAATTTCACTTTATCAATTCGTTTATCATAACTAGTATCAAACAGTTTTGCATCTACTGCTTCTGTGATGCGAAGTTCTTTGTTCTTAATTTTAAAAGTAGAATTGTCCTCGTCTATAATTGATTTTTCGATTGCCTCTTCAATAGTGCATTTTTCGGGTTTTTGCAATTTCGAATATGGGTCCAAGACTTCGCAAACAATTGCCTCACGTATACTCAAAAGATATCCGCTTTCTGGGTGCACGATTTTCTGTGTTTTTGGATCGATCAAACCTTGCTGCAACAGTTTTGGTATAGACAAACTCTTCGCCAGTGGTATATGGATATAATTAGTTTCCTCTGGATCAAGTATCTTCTTTTCGACAGCCTGGCGAATATTCAATTCTATATTTTGCATAGGATCGATAATTTTACCACGTCTACCATCGATCAAACCCAGCTGCAGTGCTTCACTGATGTTAACTACCTCCTGTTTGTCGTTGGTGAAATTGGCTTTGTTTTCCAATATCTCACAGGTCTCTTTGTCAATAATACCCTTATGCAATGCATCGTTTGGTTTAAGAATAATCTTGCGCATTTTTTGTAACACGATCACTTTCTCATCGCCGACTTCACTTTCGAATGAACGCGTTTTCTGCATTTGATCACGAGAAACAATGCCTCGCTCATAGGCCACCTCGATGGGTATTTGTTCACCAGTGCGTGGATCGGTAACGAATCGTATTGTGCGTAAAGCGCCCTCAGCAGCGACCAAAGGTGCACCGACGACGCTAATGAGATTGAGTTTAGTTGCGGTAATTAGATCAACTGACTGACCATCAGCAGTCAGTATGGTTTCATTACGTGGATCGTAAATGCCACGAGCGATTGCCTCCGTTATAGAAATGGGTTTTTTAGTTTTTGGATCAAGAATCTTTACAAGTTGTTCGTCAATCAAACCTTGACGTACCGCATCAAAAATATTTTCTGTTTCGCCGCTCTGGGTAAAGATAACGAGAGCAGTAGAGGGATCGTAGATCGCACCTGGCGCTATCTGCAGTGGCTCCGGTGATGCCAGCTCACGTTGACACGTTAGCACTTCAATAAACTTTGGTGGCGCATCTTTTAGAGGCGTAGACACTTCAACAACATCAGGCATGTTGTTCACGCGTGTAATACGCAATATGGTTTTTTGCGATGCGCCTCTTGTCGCTGGCACTGGTTCGAGTATGATATTGCCTTCAGCAATGGCGCTGCGCATGCCGATCACTTGCTTACGATTATTAGTGTAATTGCCATAGCTGTCGATGATGTCACGCTCAAAGGCTGACTTTACAGATATCTTATCCCCAGTACTTGGTTCGATAACTGAGACGGAGAGATTGTTTATGATCTGCTTATCTATGCACTCCTCAAAGCACACTAAACGATCAGTAGATTGAATATGAAAGACGCCTGTGTCTGGATTGAAAAGACGTTGCTCAATGGCATCCTTCAGCCGCCAACCACCGGGTGGTAACTCCATTATCTGACGTTCTGTGACATTTTGCTCAATGTAGGAGGTCTTCTCCGAATTAATAAAGTCAGACACAACTCGATTTGGTTTAATAACCTCTTGTGCGATTGGTATTTCGACGGATTTCTCAATATATTTTTGTGTATTTAGTTTAATTGGCTCGGCTTCAGGTATCACCTGCTTAGTCACTATTGTTATTGTTGATTTTGTCTTTTTACGGTTGGTGAGCTCCGGCACAGATTGATTCGTGTCTGGTGTGAGCAGACCGTAAGTAAGTGCTTGTTGTACTGAGTAAACGTTGCCCGTTTTCGGGTCCTTGAATAGTTGTCTCTCTTCGTCAATGAAACCTTGACGCACTGCCTCAGTAAAGGTCAGCAGGACGGTGTCGCCTGGTTCCTGTGAACCAGCACGTATTGTCACATAACGATTGATTGTACGGGTGACTGTCTCAGTGGTCAGTGTTATATTCAGTAAACTGCTAAGCAGTAAAGCACCCTCAGGCGTAATGAACTTACGCTCGATTGCGGTGTCCAGAGGCACAGTTTCGCCTGTTTTTGCATCGAGTAAATAACCTGTCTTGGGATCTATAAGATTATGGTAGACTAAATCAAAGACACTCAATTCTTTGCCACTAGCGTTGTGCACACCTATGCCCCGATTAAACATTTCGTAAACCTCCTGACGCACCAAACCCTCTTTCACAGCCACTTCGAGAGGCACAAAAGTGTCCCTACCTGTTTCAAGTGCAAAACTTGTGCTTTTCCTACGCAAAATATCACGGGACAAGGCCACATTAAAGCTAAGATAATCATTGCTGCGCAAGTCCTTGAAACCATCTATATCGAAAATTGACTTCTGCGCTACGGAACTAATCAAACCACGTTCGACTGCCTCGGGTATCGTGAGCACTTCACCTGTCATGAAATCGCGGTACTTTGATTCGGCGGGTAGCACAATGCCATCGGCTATTGCCTCCTGCAATGTGATCAGCTCGCCCTTACGCTTTGTAACGCACTTAAGATTATTACCGTCCAAAACGCCCGCCTCAATTGCTTGCATAATGCTCATTTTCTCGCGTCGCATCGGACTCGTGATCTGTCCCTGTTTGTCAAACAGATTCAGATCGCAGATGTCCTTCAACGTGTACGGTTTCACGATTAACTGACGATTTTTCGCTTCTAAGAAGGTCAACTTCTCTTTGGTCACTTCGTTTAAATAACGCCCGGTTTTCGGATTAAGTATACCGCTCTTAAGTGCATCCCTTAACGTTATCTTGACATCGCGTTTCGCATCGACCACTTCGCGTAAGTTCGCATCGATTAATTGATTTGCAATAGCCGAATCAAGTCTAAACTTATCACCGGAATTACGATCTGCTATCCAACCGGCGCCATCGACCAATCCATGAGCAATCGCATCGCTCAGGCACAGCGCATTCGACTTGATTGTCACCGATTCGTGACGTATTAAATATCCACGCTCATAAGCCTCAGCCAGACTGATGGTCTTTCCGGACTTGACGCGATATAGACCCGTCTTTGTATCAACACTCCCAGCGGAAATGGCGTCGGCAATATTTTTTGGATTCTCGGGACTTGTAATTGCCGTCGAAGTCGACGCCTCTTGGGCTTCTTCAATTGTTACCTTAATACGTTTCTCCGCGGTCTCATAGCCCGATTCCGCTTCACTTAGTTCCCGCTGTATAACCTCCAACAGCGATAATTCCCTGCCACTTGCATCGCGACCAGCACCCGGCTGTAATAATTGATATGCAAGCTTTGGATCGATAAATCCTTGTTTGGAAGCTTCCTCGAGCGAAATGCGACGATCGTTAATCAGCATTTCACCTGTTCGTACATCCAACAAACGCAATTGAATTGCCTGGCCAATGGTTACTACACGACCCGTGCGGGGATCTCGTATGCCGGCAATATCCAGTAAATTCTTCGTGCTACTAGCAAAGCTTTCATTTAGCTGCTGCACACGTTTCAGGCTGCGTATCTCGTTAAATTGCAATTGCGTTTGAGATGGATCCTGACTAGTTGCAACGTCGTTGCCATTGCTGTTGCCAGTCGTGGTTGTGCTCTGAGCAAAATCTGTGTTGTCGCTGTAGACGCTCTTCGTGGAGCTTTTCGTTGTCTTGGTTGAGCTGAATCTGTACGAAAAGAAACGTGTGCTCATGAGTGTTTTTCAGCGGTCACTTATTTCTTGTCTTAATACTCACTGTGTTGTGCTGTATGTAGTCGTGAATTGTTCATCGTTGCGCGCTGCGTAGCCATCGCCAGTTGGCACGCCGCCCGCGCTGAAGTCAACTCTAAATGTTTTAAGCGGTTTCTGCAAACTTTCAGCGTATTGCTAAATAAAACGAAAAACAAAAAATCTCAATCAGTTGGTTGCTTTGGCAAATACACAAACAATATTATAAGCCGTTGCCAATTGTTCGGGAACAGCAGAAAAAGCGATTTCTAGTTTTAAGTTCAAGTAGGCGTGTCACACATTTTACCTGAAATTCAAACGCGAAACCATATTCATTTTCATCAGCCATGCTTTATACTTTATTCTTGTTTAACTTTTGGTTTTTTTTTTTTTACGCACAAACTTTCAACCGATTTGATGCTCTTTGTTAACCGTGTAATTGAGCTGATTTTTGTTGCACATGTATGCGTGTAAAATGCTAACTGAGCTTAATTACTTTGCTTTACAACGCCGTTTTATATATATATTTTTTTCTTTTTTTTTTATTGATTTGTAGGCCTTCACAACCTCAATTTATGTTTTAAACATAATTTAACACAATCATTATTTATAACTTCTTTTTGCTTTTTGCCACAAAAGGAACTAAGGTTCGCACAAACACTTCAATGTTCAAATATTCGTTGCACTGTAAATATTTTTCATGATTATTTTTCTTATTTTGATATTTTTATATATACATATGTATATATGTATATATCAAAATTAGCTTGCTAATAACAACGTTCGAATTTTTATTGCATGTGGTAATATTTTTGTTTTGACGCTTGATAAGGTTGACATTTTTTTCTACTGATAACGACCTCAACAAAAAAAAATCTCGCGATAAGTTGAAGATTGTGCCGAAGAGCGTATGTGAGCGGTAGAGACAACTAATGTGAGACAGAGCAAGCATTATAATCATTCATTCATTTTTTTTTTTGAAATCTTAACTATAAAACCTTTAAGGCCTGAATGATAGTTTTGACTTTGGTGATTAAGTACTTTTTTTCTATTGTATTTCATTTATATTCCAATTTTAGACTGCTTGGCTACAAATAAGAAACTCTTGAGCCAACAGGAATTCTGTGAAATTAACATTTGTGTTGTTGTTTTTCAAGTTTCCTGTCAAACGTTACTTTATCGCATAGTATTTTTTAAATATTTGTTTTTATTTTTTCTCAAGAATTTTAATCAAGTTTGTTACGCTCGAAATAGAAGTGACGATATTACAGAGCCCCATTGAAGTGTTAATAAGAAACGTTGTATGATTCAATGAAGCCGGAAAAACTTCAAAGTAACAGAGAACTAATTGAAAAATGTTGACAGTTGTCAGAGTAACGAATGAAATAGTTGAAAAACTCTTGCGCAACGTCCAACATGATGTTGCTTCTTTAATAGTCTTTCATCAAGTGATATCAAGTTGAGCTTCATTTCAGATCGTTTTGAGTGTCTGAATTCACATATGAAGCTCTTTGTTTATGCCTTATGTCCATCAGCAAAAACCATAAACCGTAAAGATAAACAACTTCAAAACAAATTGAGATTTTGCAAAAATACATCAGCAGCTCGTTAAATCATGGCTGCAACTGAAGCAGATGGCAATAATTGAATTTCTTTATCTAAAGTGCCTTTGTATAATTTGTACTTGCTCCATTTGCCGCAAGTTTATCACATTAAGTTATCTTAACCGACTTGAACTTGTGTATGGTAAGGAAGTTGAGTGCCGTGTACTGAATTACAGATGACACACAAACGATTTGCCATGAGAAGTACTAAAAATAGGCGGCAACAAATGATGTCGAGTCATCAGCAAATGAAAAGCGCAACAACAACTAACACGAAATTCTTATAAATATTGTTTTATTGATACATGTTTTCAAATATTTAAGGTCGTAGCAGATAAAAAATTTAACTCTGACAAAGAAAAGACAACAAGAACAAAAAAATATTCTGAAAAAATTGAAATAATGAAAAATTAAGCAACAAAGACAAGCAGCAAAAAAAAAAAACAGAAATTAAGCAATTCGCCAAAGTGAAGGAGGAAAAAAAAAACAATATTTATGAATGCGGCACAGATAATGATGTCATCACATTTAAATACATTAAGAAACAAGTTAGAAACATACAAACGAGTATCTTGCATTAGTACTGATGCGATTCGAACTGAACCGAACCGAACGGAACTAAAGCAAATGAAAATGAAAACACATATTTTTTTTATTTGTGATATTTCTTCGTTTTTGCTTTGAGATTGCTTAATCTTATACTCGACGCCTTGGCTGACGTGACAAGTCTACGACATTTTTGATTTCATTCATGGCTGAGTGTTGATGGGGCGCTTCAATGATTAAATACAAAACAAAAAACAAAAACAAAGACAACAAAAATGACTAATACCACGCGTGTGTCAGAAGCGAGCGCCGGGTCGTGTCATAGAATCGAAACGAATCGGGTTGCATGAGCAGCTGTTGCAATGCGCTTGCTACTTAAGAGCACAGCTGGAGCACACAATAGTTTTCAAGAGCAACCGTGAGAGCGAGAGAGTGAACAAGAGACAGTGAGCGTGCGAGCGAGCGCGTGTTTTGAAAGAGTAAGTGTGACCAAACCGGCAAAATGTACAAAAAGTTATAAAATTAGGCCTTCTGCCTCATCTGCAAGCAATAACAAAAATAGGCAATTGCGTGCGAGAGAACTTCTTTTGTCGTCTGTTGTGCCTTGATTCACGGCCTCTTGATTGTCTGCTCGATAATTTCAAATTTATTGCACATAGAAAACATAACACAAAGCAAAATGAAATAAATATGAAAAAACAAAAAAGCATTTAATCAATAAAAGGCAAAAGCATGAAAATGCATACGAAAACCAACGTTGCGTTCCATTGCCGAAAATAAACAAAGGCATAAAGTTAATGTCGGAAATGTTATAAAAAAAAAAATACCGAAAAAAAACACACATGTACTAAAAATAATAAATTGGTGATTGTCTTGATTGAAACTTGAATGTTGAGAATGTTGCTTTCATGCTTATCATGATTAATTATTTCATTAAAACGTGATTAGATTGGTTAACGCTACGACAGCTGATTGTAATATTTTAAATTGAAAACCTTCAAAAACACCGTTAGCTGTTTCAGGTCAGTGGTAAGGTTAGTGCACTGAAGTGGCCATGACAGCGACTTCGCCCTATTTTGTTAGACAAGTTTAGCACAAAAGGCTGAAACTCAACAATAGTCCAACTGTTAGTTAGAGAATGTTTGTTTTTTTCGAAAAGGGCCTTAAGCTGACGTCAACCTTTGCGCGTAATTAAATTTCATTTTATTACTCGTTTTCAACATTTTTAATTTACACATTTTATTATTTTTTCTTCTTATTAAAGTTGCAAAAGCACTTGACTCATTTAATGTCTTAAAAAAAAACCATAGAAAAAAACAAGAATGGTTGAAAATACAAACAAAACAAAAAATGATTTAATTATGTTTTTTTTTTGGGTTTTTTGTTTTCTGTGTGGAATTTAATCATGGCAGTTTAATCTGCAAATACAATAATTTCTTGTTGTTGTTGTTGTTGTGTATTTTTAACTAAAAATTAGTTATTTTAGCAAAGCTTCCTTGCTTGATTTTAACACATTTGCAGATGCCGCTCAAAACATAAAAAAAAAAAACAGAAACAAAAACAAAAGCACATGAATTATATTCGTCTGAGTGACACGACACGTTCAAGGCTATTTTAATATATTTTTATTTGGCTCGATGCTTTTGTTGTTGTTGTTGTTGATTGAGTTTATTTATTTTGTTGTTTTATTCATTTATTTAACTATTTATTTATTTTATGTGTTCATTTTCGCACTTCTTCTACACATTGCTAACATATTGTTAGAATTTATTTGAATATTTCACAAGTGACTTCATTTGTGCCTCTCTTGACTTCATTTTTGTTTTTTGATTTTTTGGTTTTTGGTTTTTGTATGGTTTGTCTGCAAGCACTTTTAGGTTTTATTGGCTTAGCAGACTTGAGATCACGTTTTCTTTTTATTGTTCGTTCAAAATTCGTTGCTTTTATATGTACATGAAATTCGAACTTATCAATTACAAAGTACATGTTCACACGCCATTCTGTGCGGTTTCCGTATGACATCATTAATATAATTGACTTTACGAGAGTGCAAAACGTGATTATGACAAATTTGAAGCAATATATATATGGCTAGGTACTAAACTGATATGAGACGCAAGATAGTCAAAGGAAACCGGTACTGATAATGCATGCTGTTTTTGAACATAGCTAATCACTTCATAGTAAATACCAAGTTCTAAAAACTCAATAGTTTTTTTTCTCTACGGTGAACTTTACATTTAATGTATGCTTAATGCACTCTACTAAATGACATCATTAATAATATACACAAAGTAAAGTTTAGTGAAATTTTTTCGTCATTCTGTTGCTTGCTTGCAAGTACAACGGCGCGTATAAGTGACACGTTTTCATTTTGCTTTTGTACG
>JBAMBP010001863.1:0-40745 GCA_037044515.1 Phortica magna
TGTTTTTTTTTATTCGAATACGATTTTAAGCTTGCTTGCTATCTCTTTTCAACTGACGCCAATTAAAAATTGTATAATATTGTTGTTTTTGTCGCTGTTGTTGTTGGTGTTTTAAAGTTTTCATTTAGTTGCAATAAAGACATTTCTGTAATGAGAATTTCGGAAAAAAGTAAGAAAAATTTATTAATTATGTGTAAAGTAAGTGAAAGGAGCTTCGTTATTATTTAATATTAACAAAATATAAGCGTTGCCTTAAACATAACACTCCGTCAACAATAAATATAAACACAGATTAAGCAAAAGAAAAATCTAAAAATACAACAAAAGAAAGGCAACAATGAAAAGCAGAAAGGCAAACCATCAAATGAGTCAAGTGAGACGAAGCGATATGAATTAAAAGCGCAGAAAGAAATGTCTGCGGTTTAATCTTGAACTTGCAAATGAGTCCTAAGTGAAAAAAAAAACAAGTGAAGCATGCCAAAATGCCATTTAAGATACACACACTCACACTCACACACTAGCAGCTATAAAGAATTTTTTGTACTTTTGCTTTATGCTCTGTCAGTCGGCTTAATTAGAAAAGTTCACAGTTCAAATTTAAATTAATAACATTTTTTTTCTTTTTTTTTTATATATTCATTTGTTATTCTATGCCAGTTGGCTACTTAATTGAGTTAAGAGTCTAAAGGGCGCGGGCTGACAAAATACACACACATATATATATGCCCGCACAACTTCAACACATGTTTAGATATATATGCATGTACATACATGCCTTGCACGCATTTAAGTGTAAATATATACATATGACAGTACTCATATAAGTACAGCTACGCTCAAAAAAGTAGTAGCGCTCTAACAAAATCTTACATGTGTAATACAAGAATTATTGTTCTGATTTGTTATATTTCCAATTCATAAAACAATTTTTTTAATAACACACGTGGCATTCATAGTTCTGTTGAGCACTGAAAACGGTATATGTATTTGTAAGTCATTTCTATAGATTTTAAAACAATATTTCAGCACTTTGTGCAAGTCCTTTGTTTTGTACCATTGGAGTTTCCGAATTACTGACATATGCTAACATGACTTACTATATAATTTTTGCCTACTGTGCATGGATTTTCCCCATTACTGACATGACTTCCTATATAATTTTTGCCATTGTGCATGTATTTTCATTATATTC
The DNA here is from genome assembly GCA_037044515.1 of Phortica magna. Lineage (NCBI taxonomy): Eukaryota > Metazoa > Arthropoda > Insecta > Diptera > Drosophilidae > Phortica > Phortica magna. The sequence goes on from JBAMBP010001863.1 coordinate 1,193, forward strand.
TTAAGCTAAAACAATTAGTCTCACTTTATTTATAAAATAAGTCGGCCAAAATAATGTTTACAGATGCGTCGACTGATGTTTACCATCAGCATTTTGACTGTAAGACTTTGGATAATTTGTTTAATTATGGAACATTTGGAAAATTACTCATTGTTATTTTTTTGACCGCAATTGTAAATATTTGTCAATAAACTATCATTACATTGGTCTCGGTAAACCACCACAAACCACAACTAAGAACTAAATACTCTTTTCTATGTATTGTTAATGCGCAACTGAATTGTATATTTCGTCAATAAATACGTTGACGAACATGTTACCAAACCTTATAAGTACAATCATATCTCCAATGATTATTGCAAGTCATGTCCATCTTTTTGGCTGTCTGTCTGTCTGTTTCTATGTGCGCAAACAATGTCAATTTTTTTCGGTAAAGAATTGAATTCAAGCAAGAAATTGTATCTTTATTAATATGTACATGAACTTTGACAGGAGTATAAAAGAGCATTTAATAGTTCTTACATCATCGGTTTGTGGAGAAACAGCGAAAGGGAGAGCCTGCAGTATAAGTAATAATTGACTTTTACGGAATAAAGTACAATTTTGATAATTCCGTACTGTATTACTTTTGCGACACAACATTATTCCACAATTTATTGTATTTATGTACGTTCGTTGGCAACGCCTTAGGCGAGTTTATATAGAAACATACATGCATGCATGCAGATAAAGATACACATACGCACCTTAATACCAAGAAAGCAAAACAGTATCATCACTTCAATTTAATCAATCAATTAGTTAAATAACTTTGCCCATCGAAATTTTTCCATTTGCGCACAAAACTCATGAATAGTTTCATAAATGATTTATTGCTTCTTGGAAAAGCAACTTGAATGCTTAAATCAAAATGAAATTAATAAGTTAGATAGTCGTACAATTTAAAAACCATACAACAACTACCACAAAAAGTACCTTCAGTATGTCAAAAACAAAAATGACAATAAAAAAAAACGAAAAGAAGAATTAAATTAAATGATAAAAGAATAAATAAATCATGTCTGGGCAAACACAAGTGGTAAGTTTGTGCAGAGATAACAAAAGCAGAGATAAAAAATATGCTAAGAGCGTTAAATTAAATTACAATATTAAAAACTAACAACTCGATATTTTATGAATACTCACACAGACATACAAAAGATACAATTATAAATTCAATTTGAAATTTAATGACGTGGAGGCATAAAAGTAATCAATGGTTCTTGGAAACTTGAAGATCTAGAGATTCTTAAAAAGGACTTTACCCTCATTACACCGAAAATGCCCATTTATATGTGCATATCAAGTACTTTAACTCGTGAAATCTAAGAGTTAGAAACAAACTACGAATAAAGCATCAGTTGTTTACTACATACCAAAATACCCTTTCCCTTTCTTTTTGCCCCTTTATGAAACTAAGAACTGAAATGTGCATAACATACGAATTATTCAACAACATTTCAATGAGTAATTTGTTCTTTGATATGAGTAATTTTAGAGGGTGGCACTGTCCACCATTATCAAAATATAATCGACTGTATCGCTTTAATTTATTTTTATAAGTTCGCAAATGTGATTCATAGCGAAAAAATGTTTGCAGTAATTTGAACTTTGTTGTTTTCTTGATTAGCAATAAATAAAGAAAAACAGATATAAAGAAAGGCTTACACAGCTTTTTTGTTTACTTGCACTTGAATCGATTAAGCACAATCACAGTCACTCATTTACAGATACAAACATATGTATGTATATTAGTTTATACATTCTTTCTTGTAACTATTGTATCTTGAGATGATACAACGACGACAACGGCGACGGCGACGACGACGACTACTGTATCGATGAGTCAAATGTTCGAAGTTGATATCAGACAATGGCTATCTATCAATTATTGCTGCATTGGTTTGCTGCTGCTGCTGGTTTACTTGGCGTTGATATATGAGGGGCGTTTGTTTTAGAACGCATGTACAAATATGCGATAAGAATTTTCTTTTGTTGTTATCTTTTGTTTGCACAATCGTCGTTTGTTTGCTTGTGTGCTACTTTTTTGTTTTTGTTGTTGTATTTGTTTTATTTAATTAAAAACCTGTATTTGATTTTAAAATAATAATTCACTAACCTGTACTGACACACACACACACACACACACATATATATATATAAATTTGCACTTATGTGTGTTTGCCGATACGTGCACACACAGTCATCGTACAGCGAGTACATTGTACTCATGATGTTAATGGCTTTGAAATCGGCACAAAACAAATCCAACAACAACCAAACAAATGTGCAATAAAAACGAAAAACAATGAAAAAATAACAAAAAAAAAAAAAGTAACACAAAAGCAAACAGAATAGCAAAGCACAAACAAATTTGAATTTCACATGCAATTTTATACAAAAGTAAAAACAATCTGATATTTGCACCAACTTTCTTTAAATACCTATACATGTTGTATCTGTGAACTCAAATAATTTGATTTAATTTTTTCTCATCAAAATCTGTGAGATGCCATTTTATGGCGCTGTGCTTACTGAGTCTTCGAATTATGATCTATTAAAAAAGTGGGCGGTCTCAGTTGGGTGAACTGTTTGAGTCTTTCCAAGTCTCCAGCTCTTTTATAGCTCTCGAGAGGATTGTTGAATATAAACGGACCTGACTTAATCAATTCCTCTTTTCGTCCTGACAATTTTCAATAAATACTTTATGGTTTCTCCCACATGATGTGGGACACTACAGAGGGCATGGTCTAACACGCGTCTCATGATGACAAATAATAATAATATTTCCTTTGATAACTCATAAGCGTGAAATTTTACGACAGTGATTATTTTTGCATTTGGTGCGATATTTATTTTTTGATACTTTTGATTACAATCAACTCAAGTGTTCTTTAAATTTATTGCAATCAAAAAAAAAAAAATAAATGAGTGCAAAAATTAACAACACATATTTAAATTGAGTGAGTCATTCAACAGGAAGTTTGTAGTTCCCTTTTTATTTATTAATGGGGAGAACTTATCATGAACATACATATCTGGAATACCACAGCTTTTTTTTTTTTGTTTAACGACCTTTATAACTTAATTAGATAAGAAAAACAGGCTCGAGGTCAGTTTTAGTTGCAAGTTTTAGTAACCAAAATGTTGCCGATTTTTAACAACAATAATATTGCAAGAACTAGCTCAAAAAACTAGCAGCAGACAGATCGTACAGTTGTTTCGGGAGTTGCCAAACTCCTCCATCAGCGATCTTAGTTTATTGTTATTATTTTACCACAATCAACAAAAACAAAAAAACACTTCCTACAAATAAAATTAAAGGCAAAGTTGAACACGTGCTTGCACCAAACAACCCGAAAACTTATATTAATGGTCAATAATTTACCGTTATCAGCGTTTGATTAAAGTGTTACGTATCATTTGCTTTTGCGAGTACAAATTTTATGACTAACGCAAATGTGTATTTGAAATCTACGTACAATGATTTTATCTCATAGTATTTATTTTTCCTTAGAATTTTAATGACAATTCACCGTGCGATTACTAATAGGTTTGATTTGCTACTTGACAAGTTGCCGGGCGGCGGAAAGAGCAACTGAACTAAGAAACCGTTTTGTTAGTCAGTTAACAATAATGTGTTTCCGTGCGTTCCACGCGCTTGGATTGATGACAACTAACAAAAAAATATCACAATTCGTCTGTCAGCGAATTATTGTACGCCGTTGAATCTTATCGTTATTGAAGATTGCGAATAATATGCCCGTTAGGAGAGGGTACGGGTACGGTTGCTGAGATATGGAATCACTATGAAAGTTGACGTAAAAAGACGAAATTGAGATAAGCATACAAATTAAGGTGGTAATCATAGGAAAATGAAAATACACACACACATACACAAATAATGAAAATACTGCAATGCCGGCCTTGCGCGGACGGACAAAAATACAAACAGCAATTTGACCGAAAGACAAACAGACAGACAGACGAATTGAAGACAGGTGAGCAAAATGTATTAAATGCATATGAATTCATAGAGCAGAAAAGAGAGTTATTGTAGCAAACGTGAAATGAAGAGAGCTCGACCGCGACCGCGCACTTGTTCGATGACGCGTTGCCGCAAAAAGAAGAAAGAAAGAGAGACGCGTTAAGCATTTAGCGTGTGTACGCGCGTGAACATTAGACTCGTCCGATGATAGTATGCCTAGATAAGGTGCGAGAATGTGCGGGTGGACAAATGGTGCGGGTAGGGTGATCGCGTGAGCGCTACGCTTTCCGTGTTATTAACAAAGTTAACATGTTTTTTGGGTTTTTGTTGTTATATAAATCGTACACTCATAGTCATACTAGTTATATTTAAAATGATGAATTTAAACGATTAAAAATGAAATTATTTTTTTAACAATTATTTAGAAATATAACATTGATAGTGAATAGATTTGTATGTATATGATATACTAACCATTAGTTGTCTTCGTTTTGAGCGCAAGAGTTTTCACAACAGGACTTTGATGTTGATGACGACGGACGACGGCGGACTGACAACGAAGATAGCAACGAATCGATAATGTTGACGCGTGACTCCTTTACTTCACACCGGCTTTAAAGGGTGTGTCTAATACGGCTTGGTGCGTCTCCTATATGGTGTACAATACAAGTGAGCATGAATAAACACACTAACACATATACACATGCACGCTTCTACATTAACAAGAATCAATTTGTACGGTGCCGTGTTGTTGGTGCTTCTGTTACCGGACGATTTGTAAGAAAAAAAAAAGACGACGTCGTTGTGGGTATCAGCAGCAACAAAAGTCGAGTTCGGGCGTTGGTGAGGATTTTTGTTTGGTTTATTTTCGATGGATTTTGTTTTTTTTCTTGTAGTTGTTTATATTAATTTAGCGTTTTTAATGATTTCTTATTTAAACATTTGTTTTAGCTCTTGTTAATATGTCAAGAACGATAAATTTCCTTTGCTTTGTCGTTCGATGTATGTATATGTATTATTGTTTTCTTCGTTATTTCGCTTAAGTTTTTTCGCACTCAACACTCACAGTTGCCGCTTTTCGCGAGGCATATAAAAATACATATAGACGCGGTGGCGTTGTCTGTGTCTGTCTACGTTCACGTTCAAGTTTGGCGTTTAATGAAGCGACGTCAACGGCGGCGGCGATTAGACGCTTGTTGTTACTGAATTCGGCTTGCCTGCCAGTCTGGCTACTGGTTGGTTGGAAAAAAAATATATATATGCATGTACACATATATATATATATAACTACAGGCAATCAATCGATTTTCCCACTGGCTGTTAATGACAAGATAAATTGCAACAACAACGCGAACGACGACGACACGACAACGTTAGTTGGTTGGTCAACTCGAACAAGTGTAACAAACTACGAATACTATATTATTTGCTATTTCAAATATGCCTTGATTTGTCGTAGAATGTACTGTAAAATGGCGTTGGGTCGCTCCAGAAAACAGCCTAACTGATGCCTCCTGAAGAACGGTGACCAGTGGTGCCACTTGCGTCTTGAAAAAAAGAGAAGAACCCGTGCAGCCACCTTCTGAAGATTATTTGTACTGTTATGTTTACTTGATTTAAGTACGAGACATGAACCATGTCAATACTCCAAATGAATTTCGCCAAATTGTTTTAAAAGTAACCAACTAATGGGTCATCAGCGTCTAGTGCGACCAGATTTTGATAAAGGAAAAGAACTAAATATTTTTCCTTAAAAATACCATAAATAATATAAAAAAGTAACATTATTATAGTCGGAAAATTAATGAAAAACACCGTATAATCAGTCTTCTTTTAAACTTGTTATTTGTTTGACATTGCTGAAAGCCGATACTATAAGCAAATGTGCAGTCGTTGTCGGTTTATATTTTGGTAAAATAACTAAAAAAGTTGCAGCATCTCAGCTTTTTGTTTGGATTAATATGACTTATTTTTAACTTTAAAACATTGAATTGAAATAAGTTTTTTTCTGATGTCGAGTTTACACGGCAGTAAATGTTGTTCATAATTTTATGTCAGTACTGCCAAATATATTTTTTATGAACGGGCTAAAACTTGCAGTAATAATAAAATGTTTGCAAGTATAAGCTCGTTGCCATTAAACGATGGGGGTCTCGATCTTTTGATCCTGACCACTTTGAGCTTGTGCTTCCGAAGCGCGTGCAAATTCCACTTTTAAATAATAGGGTTTCAATTGAATAACATAACATTTCAAGCGGACACACGCCAAACTGTATCAATATTTATTCTGCAAACGACGCAGAGTTGCACTTGGTCATCAGTTCGATGGAATTTTTCGGTAGGTCGATTTCAAAATCGTGAGTTGCTTTTATGCACGCTTAAAAAGCGTCGCTTTTGGCAAAGAAATTTACCTCACCTTGCAGCTAGCGGCAGCTTTGGGGTCGGATCTTGAGTGCTGTTTTGATACTATTTTTTCAAGGGATTTTCTTGGTATATATGTACATACAAATTGACGGTCTAAGCCTGTGGTATATAAACTTATGAAGTTTGATTTAATGTAATTTTTAATTTAAAATATAACAATAAAACTTATTCGAAATGGAAAAGCTTTTTCGTTTATCATAGACGTCGTCGAATTAAGCGTCGCCTCTGCCGTTGTTCATTTAAACGATTTTGATTGCCTCCCCTCACATTTGTAACGAGGTTGTTGTCGGTTTTGTTTTTGTTGCTGCTGTTGTTGTTGTTGTTATTGGGCCATTCCAAACGTTTACTGTTCAAGCGCTGTTTTTGCTCGTTTTGATTGGGTAATAAATGATTATCGATCTTGAGTCGTTCACGTTCAGCTTCATTTATTGCATTTAACGCAACTGTCAAATTGTTAATTGTTTCTTGTTGCTCTTTTTGTTGTTGCTGTTTTGCACTGCTTTGCATCAGCAACAACAACAATAACAACAATGTAAATGTTATTGTTATTATTCCTGGATTCATTATTGTTTAAGGCTCAGTTTTTGTTTCCTTGATTCAAAAACAAATTTAAGATGAAAAGAATCTCTAAAAAAAATGTAATTATTGTAACGGTTTTTCTTGTGCGTTGCTTATTGCTTTTCTTTACTCCTGTTGTTCGTTCTTCTTCCTTGTTCTGCTGGTGCGACTACACAGCTCTAGTGGTTGTTGTTGTTGGTTTTATTTTGTAACTGCTTCAACCGCTTTTCTGCGCGTTCTGAGACATTTTAACATTATTCGTTTTTCTTTTATAATTTGCTTTTCATTTACGTAATTGTTCTCGTTGCTTGGTTTTCTTCATTTTTTGTTTTAAAGCTGCAGAACACAACAGACACACACATACATATATTTATAAACATATTTACGTATCATCATGCAATTGCAAATGGAGTGAGAAGAAGCAGCAGCAACAGAGACAGACACAGAAACAACAACCTGAATGACATTGAATATTATTAAACGTCGGTATTTAATAGTAGTTTCTTGATGTTGCTCGGTGGGTTGGTAAGGGGCGGTAGTTGCGCGATTGACTCTAATGCTTAACACAACAAATATTTTTCAATGCTAAGCAACTTGACACACATAATTCTTAAGTCAAGCAGAGTAGAGCAGAGAAGTGAAGTCGAGTCGCAAGTGCGAATAGAAGAGCAACAGACATACGTAAATAACAATAACAAATAAATAAATAAAAAAAGTCAAGCAGTACAAAAAGAGGCAGCACCGGCGAACCTCACAAGGTCTATAAGTACATATGTTTGTTCGAGGGTTGTTCAATAAGTACATACGCATATTTTCTAAAGCATTAATATTAAGTTATCTCATTTTCATTTGTCTCTATGTCCGTACGACTGCCTGACTATCGTGCGCAAGTGATCTGCCCGAGTTACAAAGCGACACTTTAAAAAACAACACAAGCTCTTATGTTACATACGACCGCACAGCACATACGTCAATCTAGAATTCATTACATTGCTTTAGGTAAATAGTAAAAAAACGACTTAAAGAACAACACATGCGCTCGTATGTTACACGCGGCCACACAGCACATACGTCAGTATAACATTTGTAACATAGCTTTCGGCAATAAGTATGACTTGGTAAAGGAGACCATTTCAAGAATATTATAAACACACTAAACCATCAACGCAATTTTGAAATTGCAACAAGTTTTTTATTAAATTTCTTTTGTTGTTATTTATTATGCCGCTGTTGCTGTTGTTGTTTTTTTGTGTTGCGCTTTGCTTACGTTTGAAATACTAAACGCTATAGTTTTTTATTTTCATCCTTTTACTTATCGTTGGTAGTGTTGGAAAACCTTTGGCTTATGCTATGACAACGATAAAAAAATTGCACATAATTCTTGTAACGTTAAATGCAATTAACTTAACGACATAGATCAAATTTCTACTTTATGCCATTTCCGTGCATAAACTTTGTTGTTTTTTCTTCAGTTTTTGTTTTGTTGCGATTCGTTTTGAAAAAGAAGAAGAACAAATCCAAGTTATAATATGTATTTGCATTGTTTGTCTGCCCTTGTTGAATGGCATCGAGTTCATTGCGTTGTCTTCCTGCATGCAAAAAAAAATAGCATAGGCAAGGCACTCTTCAGCATCATCATTATCATGAACATCTTGTTGATTATCAACAACAACAACATTGGAAAAGTACTCATTTTGTTTGTTAAAAAAATTAATTTGGCCAAATATAATTTGGGTCAATTTTTCCGTCTTTTGTTGTTGCTGTTGTTGTTGTTTTTGTGTTTCTTCTACCATTTTTTTCTTGCTTTTGTTGTCTTTATGTTATGTTTGACATCGTGACACAAATAAAAATTGAAATTGCTAACGTAAAGTGTGGAAAAAACGGTTGCGGGGTGCATTGCGGGGGGTGCGGCACGCTGGAACGCACATTGCAATGCTTTTGAAGAAGTTGCAGCAGCAGCAACAACAACAGCAACGACAACAATAGCAATGAAAGCAATGCAAATGAATGTGGCGGCCAGGACACGTGTTTTTGCCGCCCGGTGTCAATTAATAATGGTTTTTAATAACGGTCTATAAGATAACGGTAAATATTCTCTTGAGCGCAAAATCACGAATTGAGCGCTTTTTGTATTACTTTGAGTGAGAATGTCAATTGCTTTGAGTGAAATGCCATGCCGTGTGTCTTTTGAGCAAAATTTCTCAACTATTAACTCTATTTTTTTTATAATGGGAATTTCTTTAATTATTATTTGTTTTTTTTTTTGTAAATAAAATGCAAGTTGAGAAACGTTGATTGATTGTTTTTACTTGAATTAAACTTTAAGTTTTCAATTTATAAAATTTAAAAAATAAAAAAAAATAAAAAAAATTTATCAAAAACCTTTTTTTTTAGTTTAGTAACTTTTCATATTTGAAAACTGAAAAATTTATGAAAATATGTATATAAAAATTGCACATTTATAATTTGGTATTTTTGGCATTTTTGTTACTTTTGCTTTGGCTTGTCAGTTGTTGGGCGGAAAAGAGGGGTTTGTGGCGTTGGTGTTGCAAAGGCATTATAAAATAGATTAGCGCGTTTTGGTTTTGAGTTTTAAGCTCATTTGCAGGGAGTTATATGTAACACAACTTTGTTGTTGTTGTTGTTGTTTGTGTACTTGCATTTTAAGCAGCAACATTTATTATAAGCCTCTTTGTTGTTGCTGTTGTTGTTGTTTGTGTAGTGTGCCATTGTGGGCGTCGGCATAATTCGAAAATGAAAGGCTGTAAGAAGTCTGTCGAAGAAGCAGAAGAAGAAGAAGCTGCAAATATGTTACAAAAATTGTATATGAACAGCAAAATAATTTCCGGCGGAAAAGTTGGCAAAAACGGAAAGGCAACGAATGAAAGAACACGTGTTGCAAAGCACAAAATGGCGTATGACTTCCGTTACACACACAAACACACAAACACACATATTTACATACACATACACATATGCATAAGTAACATATATGTACAAATATATTTGTACTTATGTTGTTAGTTACGGTAATGTCAGCAAATGTTGTTGTCGTTGTTGTTGGTGTTGGTGTTGCAAGTTGCATGTTGCAACGGATGTGCCTCATTTTGCTTAAGATTTGTTAGGCTTTGCGATTTGATTTGATTTTAACATTGATTTTTATTTATACTTTTTACTTTTTTCATGTTTTTTTTTCTTTACATTTAAAGTTTTTCGTTTTTCGCTTTTCTTTTACAAACAATTTGCAGGCGTTGTGTCACTGTATGTGTGTGTGTGTGTGTGTGTGTGTGTGTGTGTGAAGCTTGTCGTTTGACGACTTGATGAATGCAACAAGTAATACATTAGCACCTGCAATACATAAACATACTACATGCATCTTTTAGTGTATGTACATACATATATGTATATGTATGTGTGTGTGTGTAAACTTCAAATAAGTTTTTTAAACGCTTCAAGTGCCCATCAATGTCGCATGCATTGTGCATGCATGATCAAAACGCAACACACACACACACACACACACACACATGTATGTACACTTGTTCATGCATGTGCTTGGCTTAGTGCACTTTTCTTTCTTTCTTTCTTTATTGTTGCCGTTGTTGCTGTTGTTGTTGTTTTTATTGGTTTTATTGGTTGTTGTTGTACAAATTTCTTTGTTAGTTTTGATTTCGTTTTGTTGGTTTTCGAAATTCGAAAACATTAGCGGAAAGTACGCTGTGGTAATTGGACGCGTGCCGAGTTCACTTCTCTTGGCAAACTAAGCCGAAGAAAGCATTTTCAATAAGCAAAAGTCAACTCAAGTCAACGCAACGCAACTCAAGTAAAGTAAAGCGTAAAAAACGGCAAAACAAAAAAAAAAATAATAAATAAATAAAAAAAAGTGAAAAAAAGACAAATAAATTACAACAACAACAATGAAGTAAGCGAGTCAAGTGAGTGTCGCGTAGTGATTTAAGATTTGTGTTGTTATTGTTGCTGTTGCTTTTATTGTCAAATCGCACGAACTTTTATTGAAAAATAAGAGCAAAAAAGAAAAGAGATTGTCACTTAAAGGTGAACTTACACACACACACACATAAACACAACATAAATGCAAAGCAACAATAAAAAAATAAAATTATTTTTTTATTTTCCTTTTTTTTTACATTATTTTTTTTTAAATTATTTTTTTTACTGATTTTTTCCATATATTTTTTTTATTTTTTTTATAAGTATTTTTTTTTATTTGTTTTTTTTTTTTTATACATAATTAAGCCACTAAAAGTGAAAATAAAATAAGGTGTTTTTTATTTTTTTTTTACGTTATGTTGTGCACTTTATAAATAACAAATAGTTCGGACGGCCAAACGGTCGGACGGACGGACAAACAAAAAAACAATGCCGAAAACACTTGCTTAGTCAATTTGTGTTTGAGTTGAAGTTACATTTGAAGTTTCACGTTTCGTTTGCGGTCTTTGTCAATTTATCAATACATACCATCATCATCAACTCTTCTTCTTCCTCTTGTTGTTGTTGGTCTTGTGTGTGTTTTCCTTTTAAGTTGAAATGAATTGTATTGAAATATGTTCGATCTTGGCAAAATTTCACAGTGCAAAACTTGCTGGAAAGCTCAACAACAACAACAACAACAACAACAACAACAATGGGCACAACTTGTGTTAGTTTATTGTTGTTGTTGTTTTCTGCACGATGCTGTCAAACAAGCTTTTAAAACAATTAACCATGAAATCACTTTTTATTATCATTTTTTTTTATTTTTTTTTTTATTTTTATGTGTTTTTTTTTAATTTTTATGATATTATTTTTTTTTTTTAATTTTTTATGCGAATTTTATTGTTTTTATAGCAAAAGAGTGAGAAAGATGTTCTTGTGGTCTCTCTTTCGCACTCGAATTACTGTACTGAAGGGCATTAAGCGCGGTCGGCGTTGCCGGAAGTTCAGTGCACTAAGTCTGAGTCATTATCAGCGCACTTCCGTTATGTTTATTGCAGAAGAAGAAGAAGAAGAAATAGATGACGAAGAAGAAGCACGAATTCGTGCATTATTCATGTACAATTTGTATTCAAGTTGAGTCAAGGCGAAACTTGAGGTTTTTTGTTGTGATTTTTGAATTATTTGTGTTTTGTTTTGGAAAATTTCCAATTCGTTTTCGAAAAATCATTTTGCTGTTTTTTTTTAAAGACTTTTTTTTTTATTGCAAAACTAAGAATTTTTGTTTTAAAACTAATGAGCAAAATCACTTAAAAACAAGAAGAAGAAAACAAAAACAAATAATAATCAAAAATATAAAACTTATATTTTTGCTTTTAGCAAATGGAATTGCAAAACTTTTCAAAACTTGTTTCAAAAATCATTCAAAACTCAAAGCATAACTCGTGTCATAATTAAAGCAAAATGTGCCATAGCACACTGGGCGGAGAGAGGTGGAGAGAAGAGCAGAGCAAAACATTAGCATGAAAAAACAAAAAAAAACAAAAAAAAAGGTCAAAGTCAAAGTTTTTATAGTCAATTTTGTACGTTAGTCAACTTGATTTTTAACACATTCGATCATTTCCGTCAAACGACAAATTCCGAAATTTGCTTTTTAATTAACACACGCATACACACACAGACACACACACGCACACACAAGGCGGCAAAGACAACCGGAACCGTGAAATGGCAACGCATTCAAATGCAAATCAAATGCGAACAGCAAAAAAACAACAACAACGAACAAAATCACAGAATCAAACTTTTCGCTTAGAACTTGTTGTTGTTTTTATATGCTGCTTCTTCTTTTTTTTGTTTCATATAAAAGTTGAACACGCACGCACACACACATGCACAGACACACAGCAACAGCAAACTGAGTCATACGTTCGTACGACAACGAAGATGACCGTGTGGGGGCGCTGCTGTTGCTACTGTTACTGCTGCTGCTGCTGCTGCTGCTGCTGCTGCTGCTGTGTTGGCAGCACGAGAAAGAACAAGAAAGAACAAGAATGCGTGTGAGTTGAAGTAGAAAAGAAACTTTTCAGATCAATTGTCAACTTATAACCTTGAGTAGCGCCATAAAAATAAAAATAACAACAACAACAAAAACAAAAACAGAAACACACAAATAGTTATCATAAAATCAAAGCTGAACATGAAAAGAATAAAGCCAATAAATTAGTAAACATAAAACAGTAAGCAATAGAAAAACAAAATAAAAAAAAAAAACCTGCTGAGTATGAATTTGAAATATACAACAAACATGATTTTAATGGATCATCATTATCACCAACAGCTCAGCATCATCAACATTATTTGTAGCTGACGTAGCCACTGTGACCATTTGGCGTGTGCAGTTGGCAACACGTTTAACTATGGCAATAATGTCAAAGTGTTAATCGCATTCAAATAAGCAAATATGTATGTATGTATGTATGTATGTTAAAGCTGTTGAACAGGTGGGGCAGGCGGCATGAAATTTAAAACTTGCGGAAAAAATGTTGTTCACCTTTTCCATATTCGGTTAAGTCAAATATAACACACAATACAACAACGTGCGACAAGAAGTTGTCCGTCATCATGCTATGCAACATTCTCCACATAGATAGACAGACTGACTGACTGACTGACAGACACACAGTGTGCGCGCACCTTCAACTTATCACACCTCAATACACCACACCACACCACACCACACCATACTAACTCATACTTCACCTCATATTTCTTTAAAGTTTATGCGTTGCGTAGCTGCTTCGTTAATCATACTCACACACTTCGTTCATATGTACGTATGAACTCTCATGCACATTCGTATACGCTTGCTCACTCACTCGTTTACACACAGACACACATTCGGTCACAGTAGCAACGGCAACGGCAACAGCAACAGCAGCACGAATCGTTTCAGTTTGCATGCATGCAAATGCCATGTAATTTTCTGCTTTGGCTTTTCAACGCTGCCCTTTACCACAGACACACACACACACACATACACGCAGCCACACAGTCATTGCATTTCGTGCTTTTGCATTTGCTCTCCTTCCCCCTTTCGCATTTTAACACAGGTTGAAACTGTGTGCGATGCTGTGCGCAATTTTTTAACATTTTGTTTTTGTTTTTGTTTCATTTTATTTTTATTTTTTGTTTTTGCTTTTTCGTCTTCATTCGTCTTCAGTTTAATTCGCTTTAATGCCATTTTATGTAACTTTGCAGCTGCGCAGTCGGGGTCTCAGTCGCAGTCGCAGTCGCAGTTAACGGGGCTTAAAATGCGCGCAGACGCTTTGGTGTGCTGCAGAGGTGACGCGCTGCTTCGATTTGTGTCTCAATTTCAAGTTGAGCTTACACACACACACATACATATATATTTTTACACTTCATCTCGATTTCAGTTTTTTTTTTGGGTTTTTTGATTTATTTTTTTTATAATTTGTTTTTTTTTTTGAAAACACAAAGTTTTGAAATGTATTCAAGCGCTAAGTGGGTCAATCCAAAAGCACTAAAAGACGCAGCGCTTTTAATAATTAATTTTTAATGCAATATGATAATATTTATTTCGTTTTTTTTTCACAAATTTTTAATTAATTTCATCTTCTTCTTCGGTGCTTTGGTTTGGTTTTACTTCTTTCGTTTTTTTTTTGGTTTTTTTCAATGTTAATGCATTCATTTTTGATACCCTCTGCCTGATGGCAAAGGGTATATTAGTTTTGTGCGCAGCATTAAAACATGTAACACCTTAAAGAAGGCGTGGCAGTGCCTATAAAGTATATCATCAGTATATCATTATCAGCATCACTATTGAAAGAGAAGTCTATAAGATAAAACCAAAATTCCTTTTCAGCTCGATTCTGTTATTCATTATGTACTAAACGGATCAAGTTTATTTTGTGCTTTTCCCTCCGGAACTTATTTAAGTGATGAGGGGCAAATAACTTAAGTTACTTTGGTTAAAAAAATTACATAAATCGGCTTTCTTTTGAGTAAGAAACATCAAACGCCCCTTTTACTTTTATCTTACAGATTGTAGTTATAGGGTATGTAGAATTCGAGCACTCTCGACTGGAATTCTTTACTGATTTGTTGCTGTTGTTGTTGTTGAGCGCTTTGCGTCATTTCAGTGTACGTATTTCGATTGAAATGACTTATTCAACTCGTTTCAAGTCAATTCAATTTATTTGTTCCAACTTATTGTCTTCGGATTCTTTGTAATTCATTAGGGTTTTCAATTATAAGTTTTTATTTTGCGGTTTTTTTGGGGTTTTTTCGGCAGCGTTGTTAAAATGTTGTTTCTTGGAATTATTTTAGAATTTTACAGGTTTTTTTTTGGCCAACTGATGATTTCAACTTGGCTGAAGGCTTCAAGTAGTTTTGCCAGTTTGTTATATAATATGAAAATAAACCTTTTATTTATTTCACACAACTTAAACAATTCAGTGACATAATTTTTTTGGACAACAATAAAAAGTAGAAGAATATTTAAAAATTAAACATTTTTTGGAGCTTCTTGTTTGCTTTAGCGATCTTTGAATGCTGAAAGTGAAAATAAACTTGTTTTTAATAGCACATTGCGTTCGGAGCATGACAAGTTATAAGCAACATCAGATAGACAAACAGACAGAACTGAAGAATAAGACAGAACTTACACAAGCGCGTTTAGCTTAATTCAGCTTGTAGCCTTGAAAGGACATGGCATGTACAAGAGGCATATGTACATATGTATGTACATTGTACATGTATGTGTGTATATGTTAATGTTAATTGGTTTTTTTCTGATGAGTTGGCACACCCTTTAACAAAAGTTATTAAAGTATCTATAAAAAAAGGAAAAACAAAATTTATATGGTAATAAAAAATGCATAAGACAAATTACAGTTTCCAGAGTTGTCAACATGCATGTATGCAGCAAAGCGAACTGTTTTTAATATTTTGTGAACATTTTTTACATTTTGTTTTTGGGAAAGACAACAAATAAACGCTTATAATGTTAGTACGTGTTCCGATTAAATGAGTAAATCTTTGCATTTCTTCTTGTTGGTATTGTGAATTTATAAATGTGTACGTGTGTGTGTACTTGGCGTATTTCCTGATTGCCACTTCTCAGTCCAACGGTTCGATATTGTCTTCACTTCAACTTCACTTCAACTCTTGCATAATAATTGACACTTATAAACGTTATAACTTTTATTGTTGTTTTTTTTTCGTATAATTTCGGCTTGAGTCACTTTGAGTTTGTGTTTTTTTTGATTTTTTTCATGTCTTTGATCATATCAGTTGAAATTAAAATTGCTTGGGGTAATGACACAAGCCAAGAGCCAAGAAAGAGAGAGAGAAAGAGCGATAGACAGCGAAAGGAAAAGATAGAATTTGTTTTTTTTTTGTTTATTATTATTAACATTTATACACGTTTTCAAGTGTGCTTGTTGTTGTTTTTATTGTGTTGTGGTACTTATTCTTACGCTTGCTGTAGTTGTTGTTATTCTTGATAATGTTATTGTGTTTATTTTGCCGGTCGTTTGTTTATTTGTTTTATGATTATTCAAAATAACTCTTGCCTGTTGAGCATGCTTAAACTTAACGCACTTGAACGCATGAGTACTTTTGGCTATACAACAATAACAACACAGCGACAACAACAACAACAACAACAGTACGTCTACTGCACATTTTTAAGTAAAGTTCAACTCACGTAACTTTCGTCCAGTTGTTTCTTCTTCATTGCCGCACACACACAAACACCAACATAAAGGTTTATGACAACAACACTTCAGCACAGCACAGCACAGCACAAGCTGAAAGCAATTGTGTGCATGCAAGTGTGAGTGAATGGGCGAGTGAGTGAGAGGGAGAAAGCGAGCGGGTGTGCGTTGGTGTGTTGGACATCGAACTTATGATAACTGCTGCCACATTAACATTCCAAGTTGGCCACTCCTGTCGACTTTTTATTTTTATTGTATTTACACGCACACACACACACACACACACACACACATTTACAACCAGCGACACTTGCAATAAGAAAAAAGTTGTATAACAGTGTTTTTTTCTGGTTGTCTTTGTCGCTGTTATTACTTCAAAAAGTCTTCGCTTTTTTTTATTATTCACCATTTTGTATATATTTATTTGCCACAGCCCCTCCTCCTCCCCGCGCAATCAACAAAAATATTGCTTATTCAGCTTGTGTGCGCTCATGTTTTTGGTGTTGTTGTCGTTTTTTTCTCGAATCGCTTGGCATGCTTGTAAGCCCTCAAGACAAGTGAAGCGTACCCAAAGAAAAAAAAGGGGCGAAGAAAAAAAAAGCCCCATACATATAAGTAAAATAACAACAAATTCTTTTAAAGTGCATAAAAGTATTTTTGGCACCGCACACACACACACACACACACACACACACACACACACACACACACACACACACACACACACACATCAACACACAGTAGTCGGGCATTTAAGTGGCTTTATTCGCAAGAGCATATTCACTTTGTCAGGAAGTTTGCAAGGCACAGCGCAATATATCTCAAATAATATAGAAATATGTTCTTATAGACATGTCCATTTGCATAAAGTTTTCTTTTGTCTGCAGTTAAAAAACATCGGATCACTTTGGCCTAGAGTTGTCATGGTAATTATCTGTCAAAAAAAAGATTTCATTTTTATAATAAAACTGATTTTTTTTAAGCTCGGGTTCTACTTAGTATTTTTTTAGTGAATAAACTTCCTTAGCATTCACGGTAAAAGCTCCCATATTTTGTTCCGCTTCTTGAACCATCCTCTTGTTGGAACGTGCCTTTAATAAAGCCTTCGCTTATCTACGATATTTGTCCGATTATACTAGTTGTTCATTATGCTCGCATTCACTGCAGATACTTTGAACAAAGCTTTGCCGTTTTTATTGTTGCGGTTTTCTGCAATTATTATTATTTCTTGTACAAATGCATTAAAGCAAACCATATGCATGACGCGCAAGTGTAGTGTACACAAGAAAGCGAAAAAGGGCAATACACGAGTGTAAACATGACTTGACCCAAACGTCGAAAATATAAAAAACCAGTAAGGGAGCTATTTTCGGCTTTGCCGAGACTTATATACTCTTGCAAGCGTTTCCCCAATTATTCTTATTGCAAAATCCTTTTTATCGTTTTCCCAACAAGAATCACATACGTTTTTGAAGATTTGCTCATTTGATAAGTTGTCTTAAAGAAAGCAATGCAGTCATACTTCACTACATTTTGTAGTCTTGCATGTCTTCTGCTTACACAGAAACCCCATTTTTAAGTTTTTCGCTGTATGGGCGGTGCCACGCCCTTATATCCGATTCTTATAAAACTTTGGATTATAGTCAAGCAATAATAAAAAGTTGTATTTACAAAGTTTGGTTTGTTTACATTCAAGAACAAAAAGTTTTTCTAACAAAAACAGTATTTTTAACCGATCGTTCCTATGGGAGCTATATGCTATAGTAGTCCGATCTTGATCGTTTTTGCACTGTATCTTTGTTTATAGCAAGGAAGTTTTTGTGCAAAATATTGAGTTGAATTCTTCAAAAACACGCAGTTTTTCAAGCAATAACATAATTTTTGACCGATCGTTTCTATGTTATAGTAATCCTATCAAGCTGATTTTTTCCTACAAACTCGCCTGCAAAAAGAAGAAAATTTTCTGCATTTAAATTTTTTGCTAACTTCGAAATCGCATTGAAACAGACGGACAGACGAACATGGCTATATGAACTCGTCTCGTCGTGCTGATCAAGAATATATATACTTTATATAGTCGGAGATGTCTCCTTCTCTGCGTTGCAAACTTCACGACAAAGTTAATATACTCTGCCTAGAGTATAAAAAGTATATGAAATGCAAAACAATTTGAAAGTTCACGACTGCGAAATACGCTTCACATTGTTCATCCTTGAATTCGTGAGACACTGTGTATTGCGCCACTTGGCTCATTAACGAAGAGTAGGCAATTGCATATCCCAAGTTTAAGCAGATATAAGATACAAAAGAACAGACGGGCAGCCACTTGAATGGACATGACATGAAGCGGTGCTGAACAAGACGTCTTTGTAAGCGATTGAAGCTTTCAAAATGTATGCTTTGCATAGAACTAATATGCCCGCGTGTAGTGTGTAAAGTGCAGGGTAAAAAGGGCAATACGCAAGTTATGAGTTCGGCAAAAAGCAACAGGCAGCATATGTTGATTGATTCGATGATGTTCCTGGCGCATTTTTGCGCTCAGGGACAACTGGCCGACACACACACGTACATTGGCGTGAGAGGGAGTGTCACTGGGACGGACAGCATGTTGTCTGTTTGTCAGTTAAAAAGGCTGTAACTTGAGCTTGCTGACCTCGGGATGCTCGACTTGAGTCATTTACAGCGCCTTTTAAATTTACTGTATTTTTTTTGTCGTCTCTTTTTATTTTTTTTCTTAGTCTTTTGTCTCTTCACTGTCTTTGTCTTTGTCTTTGTTTTTGTTTTTGTTTTTGCTTTTGGCTTGTCATAATTTTTTTTTGTTCATATTTTTGCAATTTATACTTTTTTTTGTTTGTTTGCAAGTCAACGTTTCGCATGCAAGGCCAAAACTTCAAGCTTGTATACAAATAACTAGATATACATATGTGTGTGTGTGTGAGTGTGTGAGTGTGTGAGTGTACATTGTACAATGCTTAAGTGCACTCAGGTGAATTCTGCGGCGGTGCCAATGTCGTTGCCGCAATCGCTTCACATCCTCTTAACCGGCCAAAGTATGCTCTCATTGCCCCTCATACCCCGCACACCAGCAGCTGACACACCAGCACATTTGTGCCGCCTTCTGACGCATCGTCTGCCTTTGCAAGTTAAATTACTTGCGTGGCAAATCAAGTAAATGTCCGTCCCACTGTCTCTCTGTCTGTCAGTTAAGTACTTTTTTTTTTTTTTGGTTATTTGGTTTATTAACATTTTCTGTTTTTTTGTTGCTTGTTTAATTCTTTAGGGAATTAGTTGTTGTTGTTGTTGTGTTTTTTATGTTACCAAAAATCATTTAAAAGTTTACGGGAAGTCGAATTATAAAATTATCACATCAATATTCTAGGCAGGCAACTTGACTCTTGAGCCTTGACGTTCGATGATCAACGTTCAACGTTCGATGTTCGATGTTCGTCAGTCGTGCCGGCAACGCTCATACAAAGAAGTTTTGCTTCCTGGTGTATCTTGAGTGCAATCACGACAACAAGTTATCATCGTATAATCAAGTAATTCTATCCAATGAATGAATGTATGCGAATGAATGCCTTCTGCTCCATCTTCACTAGTAGCAAAGCAAGCATTATTAGCATAATGAAGGCGTTGTGTCGATAATAATAATGTTGATGATGTTGATAATGATGCGCACAATTTGTCTAACTATTTGACAGTTAAATACAAATTACAATGATATCATTCATCGGCTTGTAATTGTATAACTTTGTGCAAAATATTTCAATTAAAATTGTAACGCACACTTTATCGATAAACGGCAATTAGCAAAGATTATTGGCCACGTTGTCGCATTGCTATGCATGAGTGTGTGAATGCGTGGAGAAGAAGATGAAGAAGAAGTTAAGCGCATAAAAAAAAAAATCATGCGCTAATCAAATGCTCAGCACAACTCAGACTCAGACTCAGACTCAAGCTCAGTGCGAAGTAGTCAAATTGCAAGGTGCGCAACTTGAAAATATAATACATGAGGGTGGCCGTTTGACTGTGGTGTGTTGAGGTGTGGTGATATGAGGTGTGGTGAGGCGTGTGCCATGATGTGTTGTGTCGAGGTAAGTGTGTAAAAAGTTGGCTGCTGCGCTTTTCTATGTGTGTGTGTGTTTGCTTGTGCGCGCAAATTCGATTACAAAATCACACACACAAACACACACACACACACACACATGTATACAGATGAGATTCAGAAACATGAACGCACGCAATGATAGTTGCATAAATAAGCAAATGACCAACAGTTAATCAATAAACCAAAGATTGAATAATATTTATTTTTTCGTCGGTTTTTGTTGTTGCTGTTGTTGTTTTTTTCTTTTGTTTTGTCGCTCGCTCATTAATGGCAAAAGGGGGCAACAAATAACAACAACAACAACAGCAACAACAACAGCAAATAAAAATTGATTTAAAACAGAAAATGAGTGTCGTAAGGGGGTGGAGGGAGGGCGGGTTGCAGCAGTATGTCGATTGGTTGTGGTGCGTATACATAAGTAGTAAATTAATGTAGACAAGAGGCCAACGACGACGCCGTCAAAGAAGCGTTTATAGCAGCAAACCGCTTTGGCATAATTTCCATGATATGATTCGATGAGATACCGGATTCAAATTCAGATACGATTTCGTTTGCGTTTTCTGCGTTTTTTTAGTTGTTGCTTTTTTTTGTTCGAATTGCGCGAATATATAAAAATATTCATAAATCCATAAACTATTACGCGGCGACGTTGTTTGTGTTTGTGTTTGTGTTTATATGTGTGTGTGTGCCCTACTAATTACAACAATGATCATCATGATCAACGTCATCATCGGCAGTGAGAGCAATCGCAGCGGCAGCGGCAGCGGCAGCGCCAGCGACACCAGAAATTGTTGGTGAAGGCGACCGCAGGCAAACAAAACAAAACTTGTCTTGTCTTGTCTTGCATGAAGTAATTTAAAAATAATAAAAAAAAAGGAAAGGAAAAGAAAATAAAAACAACAACAACGACAACAATAACAACACAGCACAATAGCACAACAACAAAAGAGCGGATTATGCTATGCAAAGCGCGATTTGCTCGTTGATGAGATTGTTGAAATTGTTTGTGTTAATCATCTTGTTGTGACTGTTGTTGTAGGCGTTTTTTGTGTGTTTGTGTTTTGTGTGTGTGGCAACAACAAGTACTAATCGTTAAACAACAACATAATTATTGCCTTATAAGACGGATATTAACGCATTTGCTACGGCATTAAAAACTGAAATTGTTATTTCGTTAAGTTCATGTAGGCAGACATATGCGTTGAAGTGTTATATTAATCATATTTATTTGTGTTTTTTGAAGTTTTAATGGTGTTAATAGATATGTTATGATATAATTCAATTAAAATGAAGCACAATAAAAACGAAAATCCAACAAAATGACATAAACCATGGCCTTAAGTAGTAGTTTGTTGATTAATAATTGGCATTTGTGTTATAAGTGTTGGGAATAACATGTTAGATTTGCGGTAAAGCCAATTAAGTGAGTGTAATCGATAGTGCGCGAGCGATGTTTAAAGACCAAATGACCGTTTTGCCGTAAGGGTTGAAGAATAAATTGTTGTGAAAGGTTGCTTACAAAGTGAAAGATAAAAAAAGCATTGTTCAAGTGTTGTTTTTTCCTTGGAATTTCCTTACTCCTTATTATAAGATCAAAGTTAGTTGCCATTGGAGTGCGACGGCACGAAAAAAAGAAGATAATTAAATAGTTAAAGATCATTAATAAAACAAAACAAAACGATTTACAACAACTTTTGTCACCCGAACAACGCTGTTAATGTTGTCATTCCGCAGCCCAGCCGCTGCACTCGCACTCGCACTCGCACTCGCAGTCACAGACGCAGTCACAGACGCAGTCACAGACGCAGTCGCAGTCACCAGCCCACCATCACACTCGTGCACTCAGTTCGGCTTTACTCGGCTCGTTTGTAGTTTGATTTGCGTCGGCGCAACAACGTTTCGGCTTTACTCGTTGTCTGCGTTTGCGTCGTTGTTGTTGTTGTTATTGTCATTTCCTTCGTCAGCGCTCATAAAAATAGCGACGAAAAGTTGTTGTTTTTTGTTTCTGTTTCTTTTTTTTTTTTGTATATTTTATTGTTTTTCTTTCTTTCTTCGCGGCTCGCAGACAACGGCTTCGTCGTTTTGGTCGTTGCTGTTGCTGTTGTTGTTATTGCGATTGCGATTGCTGCTCTGGTTAATGGCATCGAGTTGGCTTAGCGCTGCTCTGCTCTGCTCTGCTCAGCACAGCTCAGCCGCTATTCAACGAACGGCAGCATCGGTTTTCGATAGCTTTGGCGTTCATCATTTTGCCATTTCACGTTCAGCTGGCAAAGAAATCGAAAGTGAGTCTTGAGTGTGCGCAAGACAAGACACACTCAAGCAAACAAGTTGGTAAAAAATAACCGTTTTACGTAGTTTTTTTCTGTTTTTTTTTTTCGTTTTTGTTTTTTGATTGTTGCTGTTTTTTGCTTAAAACTTAAAAAAATATACAAAAATTGAAATTTTTCGCTTTGTTCATTTTTTTTTATAAAGTTAAAAATATTTTTTTTCGACTTATTTTTTTTGTTGTGCCATGTTTTTTTTGGCACACAAAAATGTTAAAAAAGAAAAAAAGAAACATGTGCGCGTAAAGCAAATTTGTTTAGAAGATAAAAATTTGCGATAAAACTAAAAACAATACAATATTGCAACAGCAACAACAACAACGACAACAATAAAATAATTAAGAAAAAGTACATTGCAACATAAAACAGTGTGCCGTCCGTCCAATTATGAGAATTTTTACGGTTATTTGTTTTTTTTTTCTTAACTTAAAGAAATTATTAAAAAACATATTTTTTTAATAATTCAAGTAATTTGCAAAATAGTTATTTTTTATTTTTCTATTTTTCTGCATTTATAATAATTTTTGTTGTTGTTGTTTGTTGTCGCCCGCAGTGTTTTGACACATGTGCAAAAACAAAAAAAAAAAAAACAAAAACAAAAAACGCGAAAAAACTTCAAATCAAAAATAATAAAAAAAAAATGCAAAAAAAATAACAAAAAAAAAAAACTAAAAAATAAATAATAAAATTGCAGTAAATTTGCCACATGTCGAAAAGTGAAAAGTGAAAGTAAAATGCCAAGGAAAAATATATTTTTACCGTTACTTGCCGTGATTTGATTTTTTTGCTGTTCATCAATTGTTATTTTGCTGTTGTTGTTGTTTTTGCAATTTTTTTTTTGATTGTTTGATTTTTTTCTTGGTTTTTTCTTAACTGTCGAATTGCATTGTAGGTAAACGTCGCGTATTGATTGATATTCGTCTATGAGAAGACATCGAGCAAATTTTTTTATTAACGGCGAAACGCACACAAACAAACAACTTGGCATAAATAAACAAAGTATCAAAAAAAAGTAATACAAATACAAATAAATAACAACATAAATACGCACACATACACGCACACACGTGCAACGTTAACTTCGAGGAGGCGCCGCTTGAAAACGAGCAACAACAATAAAACATAAGAAGAAACAAAAAACAAAAATGCTGTTAAAAATGTAAGTATACAAGCAACACTTATACATATAACATACATAAATACATATATATATACATATATATAATTTTCTATAAAACATGAGTCCTGTTGATCTTGAAATATATTTGTTCTCGATTTTATAAAAGTGTCGCTGTTCATTTGACCAATGCTGTTGGTGCGCATTAGAATGTTGCTGGCATTTTTCCACCGTTATTGCTGTTGTTGTTAATCACTAAATAACACACACACAAACACACACACACATGTTCGTGCATATTAATAAAGCGGCAAATTAAAATTGCGTATACGCAACATGTGCTCAGACCATTCTTTTAGTTCATGCAAAATCTTAATAATATTAAATAATTAAAAATTTTATTTAAAAAAAATAATCATAAAAAATTTAAGTTTTCATTATTTTTTAAATTTAAATTAACTAAATTTAAAAAAATAACATAAATCACAAAATTATTTGTTTTGACATAGAAAAAAAGGCCGCAACAAAATTGCAAATATTTTCATACATAAAAAAAAAATAAAAAACAAGAAAAACAGAAAAAAAAAAAACCGTAAAAAACCCCAACAACAACAACAAAATTGAAATTATTTTTTGGCCTTGGCATATGATTAATGCTCTCAACACTTTTATGTGCATACATGTACATATATGTACGTGTGTGTGTGTGTGTGTGTCAGTCAGCTGTCACTCAACATTGCATTTATGCCGTTAGTTGCCATTTAGGCGTGGCATTTCTTTGCTACGTCTTACAAGTTTTATTGAATTTAACCCCAAAAAAATAACAATTAATTAAAGACATGTTTAGACAAAAAATAGCAACAACAACAACAGCTTCAAATTGGCAAAATCTCGACGAACTTCAGTAACGCCTTAGCTGTGTATGTGTATGTGTGGTGTTGTTGTTGTTGTAGCGCTTCTTTTGCAATGCTTCGCTGCATTTGACGTCAATGCACGCTGAGTCGCAACGCATACAACTATTTTACATACAAATAAACAAACACACACACACACACATACATTTACAGTAGTCTGTCGTATTGTGAAGTGTGTGTGTTTTTTTTTGGGCAAATTAATTGGCAAATGATTGCCCAAGACAAGCCAAGACAAGTCGCTTCGCTACGGTTTCAAAGTATCTAAGCTAAACAACTTGTATCTCAAGTTGGTCATTTAAGTTGACTTTTGTTTTAAGTTGCAATTTGTAAATGCATTTGTCTGTGTGGCTGTGTGTCTGTGTGTGTGTCCGTGTCCATATTGGCGTTACAAATGTTAATTTTATATCATGATTCATGCAACATCCCTTCTCTTCTTGGGCTTGGGATAGTAAGAGGAAGAGCGAGAGAGAAACAGAAAAAGATTGTAAGATTGTATCTAAAACGTATCAAAGCGAGCGTTGAATAAAGTTGATGAGAAAAAGGCAAAAAAACAAATACAAAAAATTAAATCAAATAATAAATGAAATGTTGCCAATAGAAAAACGAAGGAGAAGCAGAAAAACAAAACCCTAAAACACCCTTCACATTTGCAGTTTGCTATATTTTGTAGATACTTTTATACAGTTAGAAAACACACACACACAAACACACACAAGTATTAAAAAATATAGTAAGAAGTGGCAAAAGCAGAAAAACTAAAATTGCAATTGGCCAAGTAATATTTAATGAAATGCAACCGAAATTGAAGCGTGCGGCAAGTCAATTATGCCATTTGCAGTGTTGCAAATCGCTTTAATTTGCGGTAAGTAACGTTAATATTTAAACAAGCAAGCATGCTCTACAACAACCACAACAATAACAACAAACAAGCATAAGAAGAATAAGAAGTTACCTCTTTTTTGTGTTAGTAAATAAAAATAAAATAATAATAAGAGCAATTCAATATTAACAGTGTTGTACAATTTGCCAAAGCAGTCACATTTAGTAATCACACAATTAGCACATTAGCACACTGTACATTCATGTGTGTGTGTGTGTGTGTGTTTGTGTATTGGCAACTTCTTGTTGACAAAGGTGCAAATTGGAATGCGGCATATACAAACATACATGTGTAATAATATACATGACAAAAATGTCGAGAGCAAAGACGACGAAGAAGAAGCGTAATATTATCAAATCGTATCTTAATGTGCATGCATAGCGAATCAAGTTAAGTCAAGTCAAGCCAAGCCGAGCTCATGCATAATTTGTATGTGATGACGCGAATAGACAAGTGGATTAGTTGAGCGTCAAAGCAACTTTACTGAATAACTTATTTAAAGTTCAGTCAGTCAGTCAACCAGACAGACAGACAGACAGACAGACAGAGAGACAGACACTTAGGCATTGGCATAGTGAAGTGACATTTTTAAGTTCGTGTTTTTAGTTAAGTTGTTTTTGTAGTTGAGCCATAATTATAAGTTTTCTTAAGCAAAGCAAAACAGAAACACAAAAATAGTAATAGTAATAATAATAATAATAATAATTATAATAAAAATGCTAAAGAAATAATCATGGCAAAAGCAAAAAGGAGAAACAACAACCGATAAAACTTGAAGTTGTCTACCTTTACAACTGGCTCGGTATGGCACAGCTCAGCACAGCTCAGCTTGGCTCAGTTCAGTTCAGTACATTTCAGCACAGCTCGGCTCAGCTTGGCTCACCAACTCAACTCAGCTCAACTCAGCTCAACTCAAGTCAACTTAAGTCACAGAAACTCGTTCAGCGACACAAACATTTGCCAGCAATAATTCAAAATGTTAAAAGTTATCGTCAAGAGCGAATGTCTTAAGGCGACTGCGCGCATACAACCTGATTTCTGTATACCAAACACTATGCGTGCGTATCACTGTGTATGTGGGTGTGTGTATGTGTGTGAGTGAGCGCCCCCTCACGCCGCTTGATAATAGCAACAGGAGCTGATACTCTTATACATAGAATAGTCAATTTATTGGCCGCAATGAAATCGAAATGGGTTAACATGCTCGCATAAACCGGTTTACAAAAATTTTCAACTGCAATTGTTGCTTATTGTCTGTGTATATATGTATCTATATGCATGTGCGTGTGTGTGTGTGTTGTCGCGGCTTCCCTAAGCGCGCATGTTAGCTGAGACAAGCGGGCTGGTTGGGCCATGCTCTGAAGCGATAGTTTCCCGATTACTTTTACAAGTTTTCTGTAAACACATATATGTATGTATGCATGTACATATACATACATACATACATACATACATGCATATATAAGCCATTCAAAATGCTTGGCCAACGTTGCAATGTTGCTTTAATATCATGTCGCATTCGTGGTTTGCCTTGAGTTTTATTAGCTGATTGCCTCTGAGCACTCTCGCTCAACGCAACGCAACGCAACGCAGTTTAGTATAATTTAAAGCATCTCAGATCAGATCAGATCAGAGCAGAGCTTTGCTCAGCTCATCAGCGCTTTCGTTGTTGCAGTTTTGTATCGCTAAATGTAACCGTTGCTTTCGCTCTTGGCCACTTCGCTTATTGTTGTTAATTGTTAATTGTTGAATGTTATTGTTGTTCAATGCAATGCGGATTCGAAATGCGAGGTCTCACTTTTATGCTATACAATAATGCACTGCACTGCACTAGACTATACTAAGCCAAGTGCTTAAGATCGTTGCTTCATTCATTTATAATATGTCTAGCGCCCATTGAACTGCTGTTGCTGTTGTGGTGTTGTTGTTTTATTGTAGCGGTACTCATGCAATCGTTTGTAGATATTCGTGCGCATGCACAACCGTTAGACAAACGCAAATTCCATGGCGAGCCATGCTCTAACATTGATACAATGCAAACGTATTTCAAATGAACGCTAAGCTCATTTGAACATTTGAACATTCGTGCATTCGTGCATTAAATGCCTTAACTATGACTCTGCACTTTGCCGCATTGCTGATGATTAATATTTTTGTGAAAGGTCGGCACGTTTTTTTCTTACATTTTTTTTTCCAACATTTAATAATAAGCGCAGACAATTAATTGTTTGAATACCACGCAACGCGCGGCCTTCTCTCAATTGCACTGCATTAAGTTATTATTATAAGTAGAAGAAAAATGGTTGGTTGGAAAAAAAAACAACTCATTTGTTTTGTATTTTTCTTTTTAATGACTTTATAGTTGTCTACTTGCAATTGGCTGCTTGGCGCTGCTGGTCAATGCGCATGCTGCTGATAATTCAAATCCCTCGGCTGCTGAGTCGGCGCGCATTGAAATCGTCGCCGAAGCGTTTGAGACCGCACATAAGCGACCGGCTGCCTTGGGCGATGATGCCATTGAGACGGCGCACAAGATTAAGGTGCGTTCGACCGATGCCGTTGATTACTCAATGAATTTATTGCCAACAAAGGAACGACCCGAGTTGAATCCAATACTGAGCGCCTTAATCAATGAAGATGTCATGAAGAGCATCGAAGCGAAACGTGCAATTGAAATGGAAGAATTGGAGGCCGTACAACGTGAAGCTGAAGAAGCGATCGAGCATGAAATTGCCGCTAAGGAAGCCGCAGCGACAACAGCGGCCGGTGAGCAAGTGGTCACCGAATCACCCGTGCTGGTGTTAACCACATCGAAGCCGACCATGAAGGATGCAATGCTCGAGAACGATGATATTAATGTGGGTTTTGTTGACCAGGCTATTAACTTGGAGACGGCTGGTTCGGAGAATAACAAGAAATCTCGTATTGAGATTAAGAAGGGTCCGAATGGTCAGGATTATGAGTATGAGTATGTTTATTACTATGAGGATGATGAAGATGATAGTAAGGCGAAGCCGGCGATTGCTGCGCCAGCCGCTGTTGAAGCGCCCGAGCATGATGCACGTGGCAAGACACGTTATACGAATATTGAGCGTAGCACTGCGGCTGCACCCAATGAGAATAGCTTGCATAGTGGCAAAGCGAAGGGGCGTTCGTCGAGTGTTGCCGCCAGCGATGCGGGTGCGGCTGATGACATTGAGGCTGAACGTTTGCCAACCAACACGCGTTTCCCCAGTCGGGGCAAGAATATTGATGTACAGCCTACGCCCGCACTAGATTCACTTGAGAATGCTGCAGAGAAGAAGAAAATAAGCGTTAAGCGACCAAGCTTGGAGTTGGTTGACAGCCAAACATTCAACACCGATGAGAAGCAGGCCAAGGGCACACGCAACGGTGACAATGAGCTGAAGCCAGCGATTGCTATCGAGCAAGAAAAAGCGGCAGCAGCAGCAGCAAAGGCGGCCGCTGACAAAGTCGATGATGATGCCGATGAATTAACCGCGCAACTGAGCGGTGACGGCGATGAAGACTTGGAGCAAACGACGCCCTCAATGGAGAAGGCTGCATTGGACTTATATGCCATACTAATGAATGAGAATCTTAATAATGAGATAACGACATCGGCAACGGATGAAGCTGATGAGAGTGCAACGACTATTTTGCCCGATACCACAAGCTCCGACGATGAGGATGGCAATTTGACGACACTATTGGATGAGGTATCTTCGACGACAAGCACTACAACCACCACCACCACAACGACGACAACAACGACCACAGAGGCACCAACAACGACGACCACCACAACGTCGACAACAGCTGCGCCTTCACTCTATGGTGGCCGTCGTTCCGGCATTGGTGGCTTGGCTGGACGCAATCGTTTCAAGTTGGGTCGCGAGGGTCAAACGTCAACGACCACGAGCACCACTGAGGCGCCATCAGAAGCGGCCAAGACCGGCAGAAGTAAGTATTCAGTTAGTCTGTTGTATGGCAAATGAGTATTAATCATTGTTGAATAGATCGTTTCTCGCGTCCCTCGATCGGCGGTCGCAATCGTCCGTCAGCCCGTACCACCGCAAGCCCTGAACCAGAGGCACCAGCACCAGCAGTCGAAGAGGAAGTCGTTGCCGCCAAGGAGGTGAAACCGGTCAGCTCGGGCTTTGGCCGTGGCAGACGTAAGTTTAGATTATGCTGGCCAGTTGATTGTATCATTTGTTAATTGTTTTGCATTTAGCACGCAATCGTTTCAATTTGCGCGGCTCATCCACCACGACAACTGAGAAGCCAGCCGAGGAGTCCGCAGATGGCGCTGCCGCACCAGAAGAAACCGTCTCAAGTACCACGGCACGCACTTTGCGCGGCCGTCCAGGCCTTAATCTACGCGGACGTAGTCGCCTTACAACTACCACGACGAAAGCGCCTGCTGGCGATGAGCCCAGCGAGGATGCCGCTAGCGAAGAGAAAGCAGCACCTGCTCCCGCAGCGCACTCTGAGCCAGCGCGTCCATCACGTTTCAATCTAAATCGTGCCGGTGGCAACCGTTTGCTGCCACGTGGCAAATTGGGTCGTGGCAGTGTCGCTACCAGCACTGAAGCGCCCAAAGAGTCCGAGGACTCTGCCGCTGATAGCAGTCATCACAATGATGTGAAGGGTGGCGCTAGCGGCGAAGAGGAGCAGGGCGATAATGCCGAAAAGACTGATAGCGATGCCGCTGCCGGTAGCGCAACACATGCTGGACCGGGTGGTCTAAATCGCCTTAAGAGCAGGCCACGCCTTAATAACGTGCATCAAAAGACTGATGGCGCCAAGCCAAAGGCGGCGTCACCCTCGTCGGCGGCCGTTGCGCCACGCAAAATCAATCCACTATTGGCCAAACGTCGTCTGCAATTAGGCGGTGCGGCCACCTCGACGACAGAGGGCACACCCGCTGAGTCGGAGGAGGGCACTGCTGCTGCTGCAGCCGCTGGTGGCAGTTCGTCAGAGAGTGGTGCCAAAGAAGATGCGCCGTCGGCTGGCGCAGATGATGCATCATCCGCTGACAGCGGCAAAGAGCAAGATACAACGGATGAGACGGAAACCACTACAAAACAACAAGCACGCGGCTTGGGTCTCTTGGGTCAGCGAAGACGTCTGCCTCTGAGAAAGCCTGGCACCATACTTTAAGCGTCTGCGTTGCCTTCTAGCCTTCTTTTTCCCAATAC
Source organism: Phortica magna (assembly GCA_037044515.1). Lineage (NCBI taxonomy): Eukaryota > Metazoa > Arthropoda > Insecta > Diptera > Drosophilidae > Phortica > Phortica magna. The sequence continues at coordinate 32,420 of JBAMBP010001863.1, forward strand.
CTCTCTACTTACGCTTGACACAATTATTATATCTGTCAATTACTCTCTATCTACCACCACTCCCTCTCCACTACCCTCTCTCTCTTGCCCAAGTTTTCTTTTTATATATTTTTGCGCACTATTTTTTCTTCCTTCCGCGATGTTATCGCAACACCAACGAAGTTGTAACTCAAATAAAATTTCAAACGGATGCGGAAGTGGCAGTCGTCGGCAAAGTTGAGTTGATGACGTTCAAAGGAAGAAGCAGTAGATGTGCAACTGAAGAGGAAGAATAAAAAAGAAAATGACAACGAATACGAAAAAGAAGAACAAGTAATGTAATATCCTTTCAAAAATACTCATTTTAGTTGTTTCATGATTATTATTTTCTATTGACTTATCCTGCCTTTATACACAAGCATAATACTCCAGTCCAAGTCGTTGTTAGTTTTGGCTTATACTTGAAGTAGGCGTGAATATTAATATTAATATAAAAAAAAAACAAAAAAACACCCAAAATAATAATATTAAAATTTAAAAAGAAGACAATTTTGTTTTATGTTTTAAAATATCTTTTGAATGCGTTTATTTTTTTTTTATAAATTAAATAATTAATTAAGCGTTTAAAGTCAACAAAATGTGGAAGTTAAAGTATATAAAAAAAAAAAATAAAAGAAGAGAGTGAAGTGAATTAAAACAAAAGTAAAACTCGAAAATTAAGTATGAATAATTAATGCAAGCATAAAGAACTCTTTCTTGAAGAATGATATCGTATAATGTACATTTACTATATTTTCTATAAAATTGACTATTTTCTCATATAGTAAACTAAATATAAATGATTGCATTAAAACTTATGAAAAATTCAATAAAAAATAAAAAAACTTGTAAAACAAAAAAAACAAACGATTGTTTTTCATAATGCATAGGAAAAATAGTTAATTATTTTATAAAAGAATCCAAAAAAGGAAATCCTTAATTTAGTCCTAAACATGGTATTTCATGTAAATGTTTTCATTTTCGTAGTCTTTTTTTTCAATTGTTTCGGGTTAAATAGAATTTGTGCTACAACAAAAACAACAACAACAACAGCAACAAGAACAATGTTACCTTAAGTGTGTAGTGTAGTGTAGTGTAGTCTCTGTAGATTTTTTTTAACTTTTCGGTAGGCACACGCAACATTGTGCACACCGATTGCCGTATGTGTGCTATCTTGACCATCAGACATAAGTCACAATAGTATTGTAAAAGCACTTCATGCAGCGTGCAAATTTACACGGATTTGTTGGATTGATTGAGTTTAAAATTTATCGTTAGTGCAAAAAAAAAGAAAAACTCTACAGTGTATACATGACTAAGGCACGCCGTACGTTAAAGTTCTGGAACAACAATGATGGTGATGTTGATTACGACGGCAGCGGCGGCGGCGGCGGGGCAAGTAACAGCAACCAACTTAACGGTATTTTTAATCAGATTAACTTAATTATACTGTCCAAAATGTGGAACGAAAGTTTGCTTCATTCTTGGTTCGTTGAATACACACACACACACACACACACACATACACAAATACATGCATACATTTTTTTTTGTGTTTGCATATATTTTTTCTGCTCTCTTCTTACATATTTTTTGCAGTGTTTTGTGTTGTAGTTGATTTGAGTCGTTGTCGTTGTTCTTACTATTGCTGTTGTTGGTGTTGCTGTTGTTGTTGTTGTTGTTGCTGTTTTTTTGCGCCCTTTGCGCTTAGACAAGGTTAAATTGGTTACTGCAACAGCAGCAAAAACAACAACAACAACGAATAAACGAATGACAACGACAACAACAACGACAACAACAACAATGACTCAGTGTCGCGTAAGCGTACGAAAAGTGGGCGTTTAGGGCGTGCCTTGGCATGTTTTGCTTGTTTGCTGTCATGCTTAGGCATTTTAGTTACTTCACGTAATAAGTTTTACTTTTTTTCACTGCTTTTCTTTGAAGTTGTTTTGGGTAAACTTATTTTTACTGTGATATTTTTGTTGTTCTCATTTTTTTTTTAAGTACTTCGACTAGTTGTTGTTGTTGTTGCTCTTATTGTTGTTGCTGTTGTTGATGGTGTTGGCGTTTCATGTGAAATTTTCATGTCAACTCAGATTTTTGTCAAAGCGCTTGTTCGCATATTCGTTTTTTTCCTTGCATGCTTTTAGGCATATTTTTTTTCTGTTCATTGAGGACTCTCATTGTCGTTTGGTGTTCTCATTTCGTGTCACTTTCATTTTTCACACAGAACAATCAAGTTTTTAGCACTTTTGGCTTATATGAAACTTGATTAACACTTCACTCTTCACTTAGCATTCAAGCATAAACTACAACAATAATCTGCCAACTAGCCAGAAATTCATGAATATAAACGATTCAAATGTGCTTTGCTTAATATAAACATCATTAAAACATATTATTTAACCATAATAACTTCACTGAGCTTTATCATATTTTGTGCTTAGCAGCTCAATGAAAAGTCGTACAATTTGAACTTTGTGTTATTTTCAATGTTTGTTTGCTTTGGCATTTTACTTTCAACTAACATTGAGTTTTGTATGCCCAAAGGATATTAACACTTTGTATTGGTCTGGGTAAACCAACAGTTGTGCTTATTATTGTTGTTGGTGTTGGAGTTGTTGGTGTTGTTATTAAGCTTGTCCATCATTGTTTATTTGCCGTTTTACGTTTTTAATCTATTTAAAGCTAATATTTCATAATGATTTGAAACTTTGTTTGCGCTTTTCTCTATTTACATTGTGTAAACAACAACAGCAACAGCAACAGCAACAACAACAACAACAATATAAAAGTGTTACATTGGCAAAAACATAAGCAATTTGTAATAGAAAACCGATTACAAGTTTTTAATTAGTCAGTTGGGGATTTACTCGAATTTTTTGTAACAAAAAACGAATAATTTTATTTTATGTTCTTTTTGCCGTTTGGTTTTTTTTATGTCAACATTTAGTTGGTTAAGTGGTTTTGTTTATGTTTTTTGTTGAAACAAAGAACCGAAAATGTTTCAATTAAATAAACGGAAAGCAAGAAGTGAAAATGCGTCGCCATTAAGTCGAAGTGAAGTGAATGAAGAATGCATTGAATGTTAATGAGAGCATCGATAAATTTCAGTCAAGTTAAAAATGTAATTACCGTAATTCAACTGCGCGGCATACCTTGTTCGCTTGTGTCCGTGAAATGGTGTTGTGCTTACCGGAAACGGAAACAACAGACGCCATCACTGCCAGTTTAACAGACATGCTTGATTTTGGTTACAGACTTTTTGCACGATTTTTCTTTTTCTTTTTGCATAGACTTCAAGTCACGTGTTCACTGTAGCATCATGAAATTTTTCGCTACTTGTATAACGTTGTCAATGCTTTAGTGACGTATGTTATTGTAGTCGCACCCAACACATACGTCAAATTAGCATTTCATGAAAAATTGTCTAATAAAGATTAAATTCACAAAAAAAAGACAATTCTACAGTTAACATTTTGCAGATTGCACACATTTTTACAACATTTTTCTACACGCTTTAGCTCTCTCTTTCGCACTCTGTCCTTCACTCTTTCTCTCTCTATCGCTCACGCCGTCTGTCCCTCTGCCTGCATTCATTTGCTGTAATTGCCGCTTTGAAATGAAATTTCAGCTGCTTCAGCTTTTCTTATTGTGCTCATTTTGCTCGGTTGCTTGCTCAATTCACAGCATTTTATTTGTTGGCTAATTTACTAGAAGGCGACGTGACACATTTGCCAGTCACGAAGCAAACAGTAACGCGAATTATTTCACTAACAATTGTGGCACATGAATCTGCTTCTGAAGCTCGAATGTTGTCCCCCTTTTTGCAACCTCTTCCACTTGGTTTCATTTACAACACCACAAGACCGCCTTTTGTCATTGTTGTCGCTTCAAGTTACATGTTACATGTTACATGTTACAGTGTCTGTAAAACTGTTGACGATATTTGGCATTGTTTATGGCTTTTGGCGGGCACATTTTATTAGCGAGTTAATTTTGATGCTGCTAAGCTGTTTAGTAAATTCTTCACACACACACGGCGAGTCAAGCAAAAAGCGTGACACTTTTTCCTAGTCGACTCCTTGCGCACACAAACGCTTTAGTACTTGATGCCTTAGTCCATGAGCTTAACAGCAGAAAACATGACATTGCTTTGTGCTTTATTTGCACACATAAATATGTATGTGTATATGTGTGTGTGTGTGTATTCCGCTTTTCGCTTGTGTTGATCAGTTGGTCGGCGTTGTGCTTCTCTGCAGTTCGCATTGATAACAGTGACCACTTAGCGACCATAAACTTCAGCCAAACAAGCACAAGCAATACAACAACAACAACAACAGCAGCAACAACAGCAGCAACAACAGCAGCAACAACAGCAGCAACAGCAACGACAACAATGACAACAACGACATTGCAGCCGCCATAATAACAATAATAAACATAAATGACAATGAGCAATTTGCTTATGAAATTGTTTTGTTCAAATGCGCTTTAGATTTGTTTCAATTAATTTCAAAAATGAGTTTTTATTTAATTTCTGTAATTTTTTCTTTTTCTTTCTTTATTTTTTGTTTTTGTTTTGTTTACGCGCTTCATTATTTTGTTGTTGTTGTACATTTGTTTGTGTGCGCGCACCGCTTTTTTGTTTAACGTTAATCGTTTTGTTGATTGAAATTTATGTAGCATGCTTTTTAGCGCGCCATTGAATTTGCTACGCTTACTTCTTTAAGGCATTTTTGTTTTGTTCTGTTTTGTTTTTAATAAATGTGTAAAACTTTATAGATTTTTTTTGTTTTGCAAAAATGTTAAAGAAACAAAAAAATAATAATAATAATAATAAAAATAAAAATGTGTTAAGCCAAAACGTTTGAACAAAAGTGTTGAACTACAAAAAAAAAAGCATTTAATGCTAAACAAACAAGTAGACTTTCATTTTACTGGCGCGCGCTTTTTGTTGTTATTGTTATTATTGTTGCTATTGTTGTTGTTGTTATAAATGAAAGCGCTTGCGCAGTTGTTTGTACGAAACGCACGCCGAACTTGGCCAAAGAATCTTTTGTATGCATCATTACTTGTCGTTAAACAACGCAAAAAAAGCAAGCAAGAAAGAAAAGGTACAACAAAGTAAAGTAAGTAAATAAGTAAGAGAAGAAAAGAAAAGAAAAAAAAGTGGAAAAGAACCTTTAATTTACTTACGCTGTTGCGCCATTAAAGCGTCGCTTATATATTTACGAAATGACTGACGTCGTCGTCGTCGTCGTCGTAGTCAGCATGTGCCGCAGGAGCCAATGGAGCCGAAGGAGCAACACTCAAATGCCAACCGCAAGCAGCCGTTGCCAACAGTTTGGCACACCGGCAGTGGTGTGTGTGTGTGTGTGTGTGTGTGAGGCTGTTGGTGGCACAATGCGCCTACTGTGTCTATCATTCATCTTTTCAGCATTAGCGCGCGCGTTAATTATGTTGAAATGTGTGTGGTCTATTAAAGATTTAACGGCTAAGCAGAAGGCAGAAGGCAAATGGCAAAAGGCGAATGGCTGAAGGCAGAAGGTAAACGGCAGAAGGGAGAAGAGAGAAGGCAGAAGCGAATCTCGTCGCGTCGCGTCGCGTCGCTCAATTCAAGCACATAATTAATGAATCGCGCGCCGCATCATTCATGCCAACACGAATGTATGAAGTGCGCAAGTTAAATGCCCCAAAAAAAAATACAATTAGATTGGCAACAACAACAACAGCAGCAACAACAACAACAACAAAAACAGTGGTAAGGCAAAAACAAATTATGATCAGGAAGAACGAAAAAAAGGTAAAGCAAAGAAAAAAAATTGCCTTAAAACGTTTCAATTTTTCATAAATATTCAAAAAGGTGAATGAGCACAAACAAAAAAAGATAGCATGCTTTGAGGGGCTGGGTGAGTGGCGAAAGGCAAAGCAAATGAACGCGTTTCAATAAGTAAAGTAGCGCCGTTAAAGCAAGTAAACATACAACAACAGCAACAACAACAACAACAACAACAACATGTTAATACATTTCGGCCTTTAGACCATGAGCCATGTCCGTTGTCCGTTGTCCTGCTGTGTTATGCAATGTTCATTTGGTAAGCGAAAGTAGCAAAACAACAAAGCAAGAAGACGTTAAAAGAAAAAAACAAGAAAAAGAAGAGAAAGAAAATAAACGAAGAAAAAGAAGAAAAGAAGCACAGAATTTTGAAAAGAAAAGCATCTCAAAACTGAAGTTAAATCATAAGCAAAGTGGCAAGTGGCGAGAAAACTGAGATAAAAACGAAGAAACTTTTTCGATTTAAGCCATAAAGTAAAAGCAAAGCTGAATACAATCTATCGACAAAGATAACAATAATAACAACAACAACAGCAACAGCACCAACAACAACAACAACAAACACAAGTAAACGCAAAAATTAATGCAAATTTATCGTAGAAAACTTTCAATGCTTCTTTTTTGTTGGTTTGCTTTTCCTGCATTCCGAAGGTTTGAGTATCTTTGCTACTGTCGACTTTCTTTGGCATTTGCTTAACGGTTCTACGGTCTACTTTTCTTCTGCCGTTACGTTGGCCACTTTAGCAACATAATTATTACCAACAAAACGGTCATAGGCGTCAGCGAAGCTTTCAAAAAACACACACCAACACCAACAGCAACACCAAGACGGAGCGCCAAGCCTTCTGTCTGTCTGTCTGTCTGTCTGCGCTCTTCTCACATTGCCCTGAAAGTGGCAGCAATAGAATGCGTCTAAAGTGGCAAAGCATGAGCAAAATGCCGCAATCAAGTTATTATTAAGTTCTTTTAGATAGATTATTTTCTTTTTTTCTATCACTTCTTTTGCTTTTCCAACGTAATTCATAATTTGTTTACAAAAGCGTCTAACAATATTAACATCTTTCTGTTCTGCGTTCAACTTTGCTTGCGTGAGTTCGCCGTCGCTTCGTCGGTCGCCTTTTGGTCGTTCAACCAGCATTAAATACCTTTACTACTTCTTATTAACTCATTATTATCGTCATCAGCAACATCAGAGTCTTCATCAACATCAACAGCATCATCATCATCATCAACATTAAACTGTGTTCGTTGCTGCCTGAAAGTCGGCTATGAAAGTGTGCTGTCGACCGTTTTGTTTCGGTTTCAGTTCGGTTTCGGTTTGCAACGCTGAGTTGACTTTATAATCGCGTTAACGCGCATTTTACTCAACTGTATTAACTTATTTTTGTATTAATGACCAAACTTCCGTCATTTCTCACTTAGCTGAATGATGATGAAGAAGCAGCAAAAGGTGTTTATAGCTTTACTTTTGATTTTGATTTACAAAGTAACTCAACTAACTTTAATTCGAGTCATCAGCAATCAATTTAATTGCTGTGGTTGTTGCTGTTGTTGTTGTTGGTCGCAAGGAAGTTAACGTTGAAAGAATTGTGAAAAAGGAAGAGAAACTGCAGAAATGCAAATGAGTTTTAAGTTGTTTAAGTAGTGTGGAAAAAAGTGCAAAACAAAATTAAAAATCGAAAGTAAATAAGTGCAAAGCGTAACAGCAACAACAACAACAACAACAACAACAACAACAACAACAACAACAACAACAACAACAATAACAATTAAGAACAAAGAAGCAACAAAGAATGAAATGAGCTTTACTGTGGTGTAAGCAATGCCGACCGAATGCGCAATTGAGCTTCTATGTATGCGAGTGTGCGTGTGCGTGTGCCCGTGTGTGTCTGTGTGTGTGTGTGTGTGTGTGTGAGTGAGTGCGCAGTATTAAAATTAAGCGATTTATATGCGAATACTTAATGCGTTATAATTGCGTTTATATTGTGCGCCAGTGCGCCTTTGTGCGTGTGCATGATTGTCGCATTAACGTTAATGAATGTCAAATGAATGAACAAAATGAATGCACAAGCAAACGAACCAATGAACGAACGAACGAGCGAACGAAAGAACGAACCATTGAACGAACCATTGAACGATGAATGAATGAATGACCGTGTGTATAGAATGAAGTCCACGACTGCTGGACAAAAAGCAAGGCGGCAATGTTTGTCACAAAATATGTTGCCAACTTTTATTCGTCTTTTCTTGTACGCTCAATGTTTTTTTCAATGTCACGTTTGTGTATAATTTAAAACAGAAGTGAAATAAAATAAAATGAACATTAAAAAAACTAAAACAACAATAAAAAGACTTTGTAACTTCTCAACGGTTTTTAAGCTAACAAGCAAATAGTTTCATTTGCCAACTTCAGCTGTGCGATTTTGCCAACTTTGTTGCATTCAACACACACACACACACACACACACA
>JBAMBP010001864.1:0-51220 GCA_037044515.1 Phortica magna
TGTGTCCTCTACTCGTTTCAGTTCAGTGCGTTGTTTTTATTATTACTTATTTTTTTTTTATTATTATTTATTTTTTTTATTATTTTAATTCGTTGTTCGTTTTTTTTTTAACGCTTTTATTTGCTGTTCGTCATTCAACCCGGAAAGAAATGAAATCTACAATTGAAAGAAGACAAAAGCGTTGCAAACACAAAGACATGCACGCATGCCAATGAAGGGGACTCACGGACGGACGGACGGACGGTGGAATCAAATGTGTGACTTCAGTTTTATTTTTTTGTTGTGCTGTTCTGGTTTTTCTCTTACTCAGCGTCCAGGGGATTTCTTTGAAATAGTATATATTTTGTGGTTTTGTTGTTGTTTCTTTTTCTAAAAATAATTTAAGTTTTTTTTTTAGTTTGAGATACACGCACTTATTGTTTTGCTTGCACTTTTTTTATCATTTGATTTTTTTCCTTTTTCTATAAATATTTGTATTTGTTTTTCTGTTGCTTATCAAACCTTTCTGTTGTTATTGTTTTTATGTTTGACTTTTTTTTTATTTTACGTATAAATTATGATGATAGATGCCTCAGTTGTTGTTGCTGTTGTTGTTGTACTTGATTTATGAACACTTATTGATAACGCATAAAAAAGTATATTATACACATACATATGTATGTACTTATATATAGAAAGTCAAACTGATAAAGTTAACGTGCAAACTGCACGATTTTTTACACTGAGCAACATGATTTGTTGTCTGCTTTGATTAATATTGATTGTTTGTTAAATTTAGTATTTAAGCGATATCTGGAACCGATAAATACACACTTATCTAAGGCCAAAATGGCTTCCCTTGTTGACCGTGTCGACCATTGAGACTTGTCAGTTTTCCAAGAAAGTTGTCGAAAGTAATCTCCGCATAAGAGCTTTGAATGCTTACACTATAAGTCAACCGATTGTAGGCCATCCAGATGACAACTTTTATAAGACTGTCCGTCAATAAAAAAACTTCGAACTTGTCTTGTATACTTTAGTTTTATAAAATCTAATTGTCACATTCACGTTCCAAAAGTAGAGATGAGGTTATCCAATAAGCTTCTAATTTTTAAGACATTCTTGCCTCTATGGATTTAATATTTGGGCTTACTATCTATCGAACTTAACTCATATAGTCTGATTAATATCTGGGACTTTCTTATGCATCTTGTTTATCCGGATCATCATTATTAGAAAAAATTTAGCGAACCCCAAGGTTATAGCGCATAACATTAAAAATCAGCGATTCCTGGCCAAACCTCAGTTGAGTCTGCAAATTTTTCTCGAAAGATCTTATCACATCTTCAAGTATAAAGTTTAGAAATTCAGTTCCAAAGCAACAAATATAATGAAATGAAATCCTTATTATCCTTTAGGTGAATTAAAATGAAGTTTAATTAACTTGTTGACTATTTTAAAGCATAAATTCAAGATGAAAATCTATCTTAAAGTTTTGCAGCTTGCCAAAACTGTCTTTAAAAGAACAGCAAACTTTATTGCCACAGTTTCTGTGCCAAACACACACACATGACTTGCCACCAAAAAACTTCCATTTGCCAGTCACGCATTGTCAGTTAGTCAGTTAGTCAGTCAGTGAGTTAGACAGATACAAGTGTTCCTCCAACGAAAATATACACAAATTTGTGCAAAATGCATAAACCAAGTCAAACCAAACCACATGTTTCCTTAATCCTTTTTTGCTTCCTTTTTTTTTTTGTTTTTTTGGGTTTGGTTTGGTTTGAATTTTGGTTTTGTTGCTGTTTTATTTTTGCATTTTTTGGATACATTTTTGTTTTGTACATTTTTCACTGTCTCGTCGATGTCTGCGCGCAAAAGTTTTTGGCGTAAAACTTGTTGTGAACATGTTGAAAACAGCGCGCGGGTGAGGGTTTGGCACGGTTGAGTTGTGTTAGGTTGGGTTGGGTTGGGTCAGAACGAAATAGCAAAACAAGGCAAAAATGTGAACAAATCGAGCGAGTATAGAGAATCGAGCAGCAGTGAAACGAGCGAGCAGCAAACAAACGAACGAATGAACGAACGAACATAAGAATGAACGAGTACAAATGCCGGTGGATGCAGGTTGGCTGGCAGAAAGGCAAGCAGCGACGGTGGCAGCGACGGCGACGCCAAAGACAGCGACTACGACGCCGATGACGACGATAGTATTTAGTAGTAGTTTTCACTTTCATGCAAAAATCTCAAAAAAAAACAAAACAAACAAAAAATATTACAACAAAACCAAAAAAACAAAATAATAATAAAACAACAACTAAAAGTGCTTGAGGAGCAAGCGGAAGCAAAAGAAGAAGTAGCAAGAAACAAAAAATAAAAAAAGCATATCAACGTCGACGAAACTTTATTAGCTGTGAAGCGTGTCGGTCGAAAAGAGAAGCAAACGTACGAACGAATGAGTAGCAGGTGCGCGAGCGAGAGGCAGAGTGTGATTGAGTGTATGAATGACTTGAACAAGGTAGCAGGACACAAGGCACAAGTTTGTTGCTTGGCACTTGGCGCTTGTCAAGTGCTGCCAGGTTGCATTTTTTTTTTTGTCTTCTTTTTCGTTTTTCATCACAGTTACTTCAACTTTGTTTGCGATGCGTTTGTAAAGTTTCGAAAATGTTTTCAGCTTTTATGTTTTATTTTTTTTTTATTAGTTAATTTGTTTTGCTTTTATGTTTGCCGCGCATAAAGACTATAAAAAAATAAAAAAAATAACAAAAAATAGCAAAAAAATGGCAAAATGTTTTGCAATTTTGCAAATGCATAAAAAACTATGTCAAAACTGAATTGTCTTAAATATTTCGCTTTGTCTGTTGACTGATTTGCTGCATGATTGCACTGTTTGAGCATTTCCGTGCTTACAAAGCGTTTCGACTCCCGTGGAGCGCACCTATGACCCAATGGTCGTTGAATGGACCAAGCTGACCGTACGGCATTTGCCGCTTCTTAGTTCGTTTTCTTTCACTGCTGCTGCTGCTGCTATTGCTTCTTCTTCGTCGTACGTTTGCCTTCTTTGGTTACAACTAATAAGTCTTTGTCACATTGTAGACCTTTTAGTAATAAGCCTCTTAGCAAAGTTTCTTTTGTGCGCTTAGCGCGCTTATAGCAAACACACACACACACACATACGTCGACACACACACACATACACATGCTTTAAAGTTGTTGCTTTTTCTCTTACGCATTTTGAAAGAGATTTTCACGTCAGTGCGTTTTTCGCTCGGCATCATCGGCTTTTCACGCTTTTCACGCAGTTTGGGCTTCATTTCATTTCACTTCCGTTGCGTTTTCTCGGCTTTTGACACATGATTTATAGTATTATTTTTGTGTTCTTTATTTCGCACCCTTTTTTTCTGCTTCTTCTACGCTCACAACACGCACGATTGCGTTTTACATGCGTTTCTGTTGTTCTTTCTGACACAAGGCTTCGCACAAAGCACACGAGTCATATTCAAGTAAGTCATTTCAATATAACTTACTTATTTCTAACAATATTTTTTTTTGCCCCTTTTGATTTTTTGTTGGCATTTTTCTATTGTTTTTTGTGTATGTGTGTTCATGTTGTTGTATTTAAACGTGTCATTGTTTGCCTCATTTGGCATTTGTGTTGTTGCATATTTCGCTAAATTGCATTTTTTCACTCATTTAACGTAATTGCATTAGACTCGTTCGACATGTTTTTTATTATGGCGCAAAATGTGTGACTTTCGATGTATTTTTCAAATGTAATATGAAAAACAAAAGCAGAGATTTTAGAATGAGAAAAATAAATCGAAACTTGTTATTTTTTTTTAACGATGAAGTATGAAAATAAAGTCATATATTGTTGTATATATGATTTGTGTCTTGAATCCTTAAAATTCGGTTTCAAAAGAAGACATTTTCATTGAGAAAGCGCGTAGAAATGTTGCCCATCAATTTTTCTACTAACGAAACTATTAAAAGTGCTCTTAATATTATTTTAATAGAGTTGCCAAAATATATCTTGTTTGACAAGTCCAAATATTTAATAGAATGTTAATAAAGGCGGGCTGAAAATGCTTGTTAGTTGTTTTAGTCGAATGCTTAGGCAAATTTCAACTGTCGTGTTCCTGGCCAGCGAAGGGGGCGGGGGCTAACAATACCTGAATTGGGTCAGATTTATGCAAAAAAGCGATCTTGGCCTCCTTTTATGACAAGCTGGCTACATTCTTGTTCTGAGTGGACCGAATCTTCGAAATAATCTTATTGACTAATCTTATAGAAGTAGAAAATTATTTGACTTAGGCTTTGAATCATCCATAAAAGCAATGAATGAGACTCAAAGTGATGTTTAAGTATGAACGGTTTGACTAAAGTATTCAATACACAGCTGACAAAAGCATCGGAGTCGGTGTGTTCCCTTTTCGTTAGGCTACCCGAAGGGTTTGCAGCTTAAAAGGTTTCGCAAACTTATTTAAATGCTTTCAAATGCAAACAAAACGAATGCTGCACTTATTTTTTGCACAACTTTTCAAATTGCATTAAATCTTTTAGTTTTTTCACTTAAGTTTTTTTTTGTTTTTAACTGTTGACAAATATTTGTAGTCACCTATGACTGCTAACAAATGAAATCCTCTATAAAAGTAAATAAAAACAAAAAAATTGTATGCTTGAAATGCAAGAAATCCTTATTTTTCTATGCATATTTGAGCAAAGTCATTGTTTTTGTGCCTGCCATGGTTTTTATGCACTCAGCCGTGTGCAAGAACAGCAACAAGAACAACAACAATGCTTCTGCACAAAGCCCTTCGTACCTACCGGCACACACACACACACACACACACACATGCACGCATATACACAATGCAGCACTTTGCAACAAATAAAAATATTTTACTATGCATTTGTGGCACTCATTTCTTTTCTTCCTCATCTTTTTTTCGGGTCTTTTTTTGTTCTTGTTATTTTCGAAAACAATAGTTTTACAGCTTGAAGTAAGTTGGGTGGGCGGTTGAGTAAATGGGCGGTGGTCGGCGTTAAATTCTGTCCGTCTGTCGGTCGTTTGGTCGGCAGGTCGTCATGAGTTTCAGTTGTGGGCGGTCCTAGTGGCTCAAAGAAGTATGTCGACATGGGTGGCAACGCTATGCTTTTTTTTTTTATTTGTTTTTTGTTGCAAATTTCAGCACCAAACCAACATCCGCTGTCTCAACGCGCTCCAGCCCCCCTGCGCCAGAGGCGTCATTGAGCGCACATAAAAATAAATGAAATGTTGTTAAAATTTTTATGTGCAATGTTGAATTGTAAATGGTGTTGTATAACGCTTGGACGTGTGTGTGTGTGTGTGTGGGAGTGTGTGTGTGTATGCCACTAAAGGTATCTGACATAGAAAGTCTTTTAACTTAATTCAAAGCTATTTGGTATCTTTACTGTCTGTGCTTTTTTGCTGATATTTCAATCAACATGAGTTCTGACGACGTGAGCATGTCTGAGCTCTTCATATAATACAATAAATATTCGATACTTATGTGAGACATGTTTGGCGGACAGATTAGATATGAAATATTTTAGCGCCCTTATGCTAGTAACTCTATTAAGCACCTTTTAATAAGAACATTCTATTAAATAGCATTATTATTCTATTATTAAATGGTCAATAGGAATTTAATAGCGTTTGGCATTCGGTACAGCTCTATTAGCAATAGCTGCTTTTTTGATGATACTACTTTTGTAATTTCTTATGTTACATTGAGTGTCAAAGCAACAGTGATAGGCATAAGAAATCTATTAATTTTTCTATTAATGTTTCTATTAAAACAATCCGATTTATTTATTTCTGATTTTCTTTTAATAATTTAACAAAAAGTTGTTCAAACTCAATATAAATTTTAGCCAAGCGTAAGTGTAATAGAACTGGATTGTTTGCAAGCCTTGCGCGGTTTATGTGCTTTTGCCTTGCGATATAACATAAGACACTTTAATCTGTGAAATATTTAAATATGTTGCGCAAAATAGACATTATTGTGCAGTGAAGTTTACTGCGCTGTAGTCCTGTTTTATATCAATTCTTTTGTTATTTTTGTTGCCATGCGTTGCTCATGCATACTCGTTCGTTGTTGTATATATTTTTTTTTTATTGTTTGTAATTCAGGCAATAAACCTTTGTAAATAAAAATCCATTTTTAAGCTGACGTTGCATGAGTTGTGCAGCAACTGCAGCTGCATGTGAAATGCCTCCAAAAAGTAAAAAAAAGTACAACAAAATTAAAATGAACAACAACAGCAATAAAGCAAGCAATGCCAACGCGCCAATGCCAACAGCCAACAGCCAAAAACGTTGCTTGGCCATGTCAAGCATTGAGCTGTAAACCAAGTACAATGCACAAGCGATAACCAACGTCGACAACAGCAACAGCAACAGCAACAACAATAGCAGTGGCAATGGCTAGAGTCAACGTGTAGCGAACTCTTCGCACTGCGAACCCAAAAATATAAAAAATGAATAAATATTTTAATGCTATTATTTACTTCCTTTTTACAACATGCTTTTTACGCCTTTTTTGTGCTTAAACTTATTTTATTTGCCTTTATATGCCGTTATTGTGTGTGTCTTCTTGCTGCCGCTATTGTACAAAAGCAATAACATGCCACGCCTACGACAAGTATATTTTTACATATGTAAATATGCAGGCATATGTAAACATACACACAGATACATGTAGACACGCATGTATGTGTGTATTGGCGAAAATAAATGCATAAAAGTTAGATTTGCCGGCTCAGGTCGACGGAGCGTATGAAAATTACTCATACGACAGCGTGTGCCGAATTTGCTGTTACGCCCAAAATGCATTACATGAGGCCTGCTGGCAAATAAAAAAAATAACAACCACAACAACAACAACAATAATAATAATAACAACCACAAGAACAAATTTGGCTTACAGTCGACTGTTTGTTTGTTTTACATGCTGAGGGACTCTTTTTTGGCAACGTCTGTGTCGTGCATTGCGTGTGAGCTGAGTTTCGTTAATCAACGCTCATTTGTGAAAATTTTTGACGTCGAAAAAAAAAACATCGAAATTGACAATTTTCCAATCAGAAATATGCATGTTCATTTCCACGCATGTTTGCTCACGTTGCCATTAATGACAACCAATTAAAAAATAGATGTTATTATTGACAGCAAATTTTTAATTAACTTTTTTTCTCATGTGGTTTCTTGTTGTTGTTTTTGCGCTTTTTTCAATTTTTAATTGCAATTTCATATTAATGACGCCGCCCATTATGTCAACGCACGTCGAATGCACGCATGCATTAATAATATTACATAATTAGTTCATCCTTTTTTATTTTTGCATGCTCTGACTTATTTACATTAATGCATTTCGTTGGGCGTGGCGAATTTTAATTTTATTTTTTGTCCTTGCGTACAACGTTCCTTGATTGGCTGTCGTTAATTTTGTGCTTGTGTTGTGTGTCCTTTTTATTAATATTACATTTTGTCAATTCATTAATGCATTGCATTAATTGGCAGAAAAAATTACCTTATTTGCTTAATGAGCTGAGTTGGCAATGACAACTAATTAAAACATTTGAGTATGCACATGGATAGAACACACCCATGTACATACAAACATAATTTTGCACATAGCAACATGAAATGATCAAAGGTTTTTATGTTTTTTGTTAGTGGAGAAGTCCTTGTGAGCCTCACGTTACAAGGCTGAATGACTTTGGCGGAGGCTAAGTGGGCGTGAATGATGAGAGAGCATAGAGCAAACCGTGTTCGACTGCAGAACTTGATAGGAAAATATTCTATTAAGATAAAGTTGATATATGCTTCAATAATGTTAAATATCCTAAAGAAGTCAGTTTGATTATTGATTACTGACTGACAGTGCATAAAGCTCAACTCATTTACGGTCCTATTTTGGAAGTTCTATCAAAAAAATGAATAGAGCGTTTTTAATAGTTTTGCTAGTAGAAAAATGAACATGATAGGTTTCATATTCCAGTCCAAATTTCATCTAGCAACGAAGGAATAGTAATTTTTTAAACTACGTTTAGACTTAATGTAACTTAATCTAAAAGGAGCTATTAAAAAACTGTTTGCTAATAGAGAGAACAAGAAAATAGCTGCCCTGAGTTCAACACGCTGTTAAAATCCTATTAATTTGCCATTTTTTTAAATATATAGTTGTAAAAATAAGTTGGTTTGTCGCACTAAAGGTTATACGTCAAAGAGAGATCTGAATTCCACATATTTTCATATAATAAAGTTTAAAAAAAAAAAAATCTTTATGTTCTAAATCACCATACTGCACATACGTTAGTACAGCCGTGAACTTCACTGGAAAATAAGCTAGAAGGCTTGACTGCCGTATGTGTTGTGTAGACCTATGAAACAAATGTGTATCTAATATCCAGAATCGTAAATTCATTTGAATACAATCCTGCGTTATTTCGACTGATTTATCTTTTCAATGCTGCCAATTTAACAAAATAATAATTATGATTCATTCATTGATAACACAAGGGTTCCTTTTTCCTTGTTTGTCATAATTGAATAACCAACATAATGTTTAACAAAATAGAAAGCAAACAGAAATAATGACCCAAGCAACATTTACATTTTCATACAACATGAGTTTCTAATTATCAACAAACATCAAGCAGAAATAAAGCATACAAAATTGAAGCAGATGAAAGACAGGCAGACTGAGAGACAGACAAGTCGGGCAAACAAACAAAATCAAAATGTTAAATTTTTGTTCTATTTTTTTTTGTTTTTTGTACAAAGTGAAAGTATGAAAAGCGTCCAAATTTTGTTTGCCTCCTTTTTCGATTCGATTTTTTGTTTGTTTTTTTTAATGTTGTCGCGTGGGTGTTTGGCCGAGGGTTAGACTTTGGTCAACAGGCAGAGATGGTGTCATATTGGCGGAAGCGACTGATGATGATAGCTTTTGGTCGGTCGCGCCGATGACAAACCTCAAACCCATAACCCACACCTCTCCCCCCATCAACCAAAAAAAAAGCCTTCAAACAGTTTCGTTGTCTGTTGTCAGTTGCTACGTGCCTGCGTTCGTTGGCCTTGGCTTGGCTTGGCTTGGCTTGATAGCGACTGCGACGTTGACAGCGACAGCGATGCTTTTGAGGCAGCAGCGTTGCCACATGTTTCAGCACTATTAGAATTAAGGCGGCTGCGAGACTCATCTGCATGCACAGACTCACACACAAACACACACACACACAGGCATGTTTATTTGCTGTTTATTGGTTTGATGAATGTTTGCCGGTTTGTATTCTTTTTTGTATTATTTATCTTTTGGCTTTGTTTTTTCTTCTTTTTTAACTCAACGCGATGCTGGTTGGCTTTCCTACTCTCCTTCAGCTTTGCCATTAACTCAACATGCGTGTACATGTTCGTGCTTATTGTTGTTGTTGTTGTTGCTGTTGCTGTGGTGTCGTGTCATACTGTGCATGTCGTGACCACCCCTTTATGCCACCTCCAACAACATTCTAACAATGTGGGCGCGTTATAACTTTTGTGTTACCTTTAGGCAAAAAAAAAAGTATTAAAAAATCGCAGACATGCTTTTTAACCTGTTTTCTGTTTAGGTTTTTGTTGTTACTGTTGTTACTGTCGTCGTCGTCGTCTTTGTTGTTGTTGTTTTTTAACTCTGTGCCATTCATTCTTTGCTAACTTCAATGCGGGTTACTTGTTAGTTTGACTTCTCGCATTCATATGTTGCATTCATCATTCATTTGTGTGGCTTACCTTTATATAAAGTGGAGCACATTTTTAATTAGAGTGCGTTTTGTTTTTTTTCATCTTTTTCGTAAAGAGACTTGAAGTGAAGTCATACGCTTTGAATAACGAACATAAAATAAATGAGGCCAATTAAGTTATATTACATTACATAATACAAAGAACATAATTAAATCTTTTCATGTGACAAGTGTTTTAACTGGCAACAAATTACATGTTAGTATTGCCAGAACTCACCAGAAAAGTTGTCTGCTTTAGAATAATAAAAGTTTGTCAAGAGTTTGTTAACTGCTCAACCAACGTTCTTCAACTTTTTCTAAACCCTCCTGTGCGCATATATTGCGACTTATGTTATAGAGAGCTAGAAAGCACATACGGCAGTCGCACATAGAAAGTAATGCTTTGAATTGAATATCAATTTAGCATATGTGCCTTACGATTACATTTAACATAAGAGCATATAATATTATTTATTAACTTATTGACGCCTATGCTACATAGTTCTACACAGTTCTATAAAGCAGTCGTGCAGACAAACTTTTTCTTATAGAATATTTGTATGCTAGTTTGTCATATGTATTGCATGAATGCATGTTACATAAGAGCATTTCATTTGCAGATCTTGTCTAATTGGCTGAACACATTTCTCAATTGTTGTTGTTGGCATGTTATCCTGTTTCGGCTTATTTTTCATTCTAACTTTAAATGACATTGCAATTTCCGTTACAACGAGTTGACTCGAAAATAAAAAATTGTGCAAAAAAACAATAAAATTAAATGTAATGAAAAGAATCTCAGAAATGCAACGTTGCGCTGAACGATAAGCGCGACAACGAGAAGAACAAGAACAACAAGAACATCAACGATGATGATGGGACAGAAATGCGAACGCAAGCGGAAATTAAAAATGTAAATTAAAGTTGTCATTAATGACATGGCCATAAGTAGCGAAAGAGACAAAGCTATGGAGATAGACAGCCAGATAGATAGATAGACGACTGGCTGGCTGGCTGGCTGGCTGCAAGAGGTGATGAGACCGAGAATATATCGAATGACAGCGAGACAAACCAACAACAAATGGTCAGGCAGGCAACTTGACTGACAGAGAGGCAGACAGACAGCCGGACGGACTGTCAGACAGAAACGCAAGCCTTGTAATTGCCAAGTGGGTGTGGCGATTAATGCCCAGCTTCGTTGATAATTGCGTACGCCGAAAAAAAAAAACAGAAAACCGTATGTACAACAACAAAAAAGTCAACCAAATTGCAGCCACTTGCATTATTTTTTTGTGGGTGGCCGACATTGCCCACAAAAGAGTGAGCGAGCAAGCGTGTGAGTAAATGAATGAGTGAGTGAGTGAGTATGCATGACTTTCTGCCTTCCTGCTTGCTGTTTGAGCCTCCCCCCAACTGCAATCATTTACTTGAGCATATGATATGAGTAGCAGAGGTTCGTCCATTTTTGTCTGTGCTTTGCTGTGCTGTGTTGTCTGTGTTTTTGGTCGGTCAATGCGTTGGCCACCCACATGAACCGCACACAAATACACATACACATACAGGCACAGACACACACATATATACGCATGGCAGAGCCGAAGTTGATGATGTCCTTTCGCAGCGACCATTTTCACACTCAATCGTTCCTTCGTTCGTACTTTTATGCGTTCGCTCGCGACCGCCGCTGCGGCTGCGACTGCGGCTCTGCTGTTGATGATGTTCATGATGATGATGATGACGTTGTTGTCGATGATGTTGATGCTACTGTTGGTGTTGTTGTTGCTGCTGCCGCCGTTATTGCCGTAAAATAAATGGCGTCAACTGTACTTTTGCGCGCATTCATACATATTTTTATTGAGTACCAACACACGCATGCATGCATACATGTATTCATATATATGTATATAGCTTACTTACATTCACACATCACTACATTCGTACATGCATGTATGTATTTGTGTATTTACTGCATATAAAACTTATTCCATTTCATTTAAAATGCGACTGTTATTTTTTGTGTTTTTTTTTTCGTCCTTCGATTGTTTTCTCAGCCGCCCAAAAAAAACGGCCCAAACACCCAACAGTTTTTTGTCGTTAATTAATTTTTGTACGCGCAAAATGCAATTTCCATATAAGCATTTTTATATAAAATAATACATAGTTTTTTATACATAAATATTTTTTTTTTTTTCGGGTGGTCATTCATACATTATTTACTTGTGAGATTGGGCTGGCCTGACTACTTTTATGGGCACGGCTGTATGCAGTTTTTCGCTATCATTTATTATTTCTGAAATTACCACACATTAATTATTGGCTTATGTTAATTAAATGCGCTACTTGCTTTAGAATATAGTTGGTTCTAATTATAGTACCAACGGTACTTATGGTATTACGATATGATCCTTCCTGATTTGCAAAACTATTCAATCAAACAAGTCTCATATTAAAATGTTGTTAAGTAACCCAACGTATGAGTAATATTATAAAATGGGCTAACAATTTTTAATCGGTCTGTAGTATAATTTTAAGAATAATAACTTGTTAGAACAGAGTTGTTATATTAAATAATATTTTTAATTTGAAGATCTTTTTAAATCATGTCTCTAATATAAGCAAATTTCTACTAAGACCAAAAGTCAAGAGGTAATCTAAATCTTCTCAGAATTTCATGCGTATGTCTTTTCTACTTTATCCTAAGCCCTAAAGCTTCTTTACATTATTTACTTCTCTACGTGTTTATTTTATATTGGTTATTAAGCACTTTACAATTTCCTTAGTAATAATAATAATAATAAAAATAATATAATAAAAGTACAAATCTAAGTTTATGATAATTGTTTACGAGTCTAACTCATAGTAAGTTGTTTGATGTATAACAGACAGATACAGATCCGTTAATAAGTACATATGTATGCATAAACTTGTCGCCCAACTCTAATTAAGAGACTTGTCATTTTGTATAGAGTTATTCCTTTTTATGAGTATTCATATAACTGAAGAAGTTTTCTTGAAAAAATTTACTAACGTATTTTTATTTTTTTTTTCTTTCTAGGTAAGTGTCTAAATATAAATTTTCTCTGAAACGAGATGTCTACAAGTTTAAAATTTTAAAAAATTAAGGAAGGTAATTCAGTAGGTATTTTATAAAATTATTTATGTATAAGAACAATACAAATGAAGAATATTACAACCTAAATAATTCGAGCGTTCCAATTTATTGGATATCCTCAAATTAAGTAAGATCAAATCTCACTAAGAGGTAATTCTAACAAGATATTTTAGAATTACCTCTTTATTTATTTTACAAACCATCATTATATAACTTAAAGTTAAATTTATAAATCCAATAATCCGAACCATTTAATTATTGGGATACGTTTTTAAATTGTCCATGTTTTGTCCATATCATAGTTTAATATTTCAAATTTTCTTCACTTACCAATTTCGTCTTCAAAACGTTCTTCGCCCAAATGCGTCTCCAATTTCGATATTCCAAAAACAATGTGATGGTTTTTTTATTTTGTCCAAAAATGTTTTCCCTTTTTTGCTTCAGGAATGTCGCTTTGAAATGCAAGTTTGATTGATTTTTATATGTTTTGTTATGTTTTTTGTTTTTTGGTTTTAAAAATGTCTTTGAAATAATTCACGTTTGCCACACGATGTCTCTTGTTCATGCAACGTGTCGTTGCACGTTTGCCAAACCGTTCAATGATTATTTTTATTAA
Organism: Phortica magna; assembly: GCA_037044515.1. Classification (NCBI taxonomy): domain Eukaryota; kingdom Metazoa; phylum Arthropoda; class Insecta; order Diptera; family Drosophilidae; genus Phortica; species Phortica magna. The sequence goes on from JBAMBP010001864.1 coordinate 13,476, forward strand.
TATTTTATTTTTATATAATATATATTTGTTTGCCACAAAGTGAAGCTTCTTTTCTTGTTCGTTTTAGAATTTGTTGGCCAGGACTAGTTTTTCTTTATATTATCTTCCATTACGACTTCACATTTTCTTTGCCCTTTCACATGAAAGCAATTGAAGTTGTCTCTCTTACTCTTACGCTTCCTCTTTCTTACACGCACTTGTCGAAATATCTTCAACTTTTACACTTTACAAAAATGCTTCAAAATGTATCTTTCGTTCGATTTGACTTTTTTTCACCTTTTTTTCATGCACTCCTTTTATCAAAAGTTTGTTCTTTTAGCGTTCATTTCATTGTTGTTTAAAAGTGTTCAAAACGAAATGATTTCTTTCTCGCTTCGATTTTTAAAATTTCTTTTTGCTTTTTTTCAAGACTTTTGGTTCAGAACATTTTCAATTTCAGTTCGAAAACGAAAATTTAAACACGAAAAACTGACCAAACGAACTCAAGAGTTTTTACATTTATTTAAATAAATTCATTCACTTTTTATTTTTGAGAATTTCTTTTTGTTTTTGTTTTTTTATTTTTGACTTTCGGTTTTAATTAAAAAATTTAACAAATTTTGTCTATTTCGATTTTGCTTATTGGATTTTGTTGTAGTTGTTGTTGTTGTTGTTTTTTGTTACTTTTTTCTTTTGTTTCAATACTATTTGATTTGATTTCGGATATATTTTTTCTGATTTGCTTCTTTCGCGGATTTTTGTTTTTTGTTAGATATATTTTGTAATATTTTTTATTATTATTTATTTTTTATTTAATTATTTTTGCAGAATTAATTTTTGTTGTTAAGACTATTACTTTGTGGTTTTTGCTGTTATTGTTGTTGCTGTTGGCATCGGCTATTATTGGTAGTTGTTGTTGTATTTGTAGTTATTATTGTTGCTGTAGTTATTATTGTAGTTGTTGTAGTTGCTGATTTGTTGTAAGGCTATTTCGTTATGTTGTTGCTGTTGTTGTTGTTGGTTTCGGTTGCTAATTTTTTATTGTTGTGTTTGTAGTATTATTATTATTGTTGTTGTAGTTGTAGTTGTTGGCGGTTTTCGAATTATTTTATTGCTTTAAATTTGTTGTTTTATTTGCGTTGCGTTTTCTGTTTACTTATTTTTTTATTTATTAAATTTGAAATTAACAAATTTTTGTTGCTTTTATTGTTACAATTTTTATTGTTATTATTTATTTATTTTATTCGCGTTTCCTCTTTATTTATTTATTTTTATTTGTTGCTTTTATTATTATTTGTTGTTGTATTTGTTGCTATTTTTTTGTTGTTGCAGTTGGTTGGTTGTTGTTGTAGTTGTTGTTGCAGTTGTTGTTTGTTGTTGTTGTTGTATTCCAAATTTTGTTGTGAATTTTGTTTGTTAAATTTTGAGAAACTAACTAAAAATCACTTTTTTTGGGTTTTTTTTTTGCATTTAAACTCAAAATTGAATTATTAATTAATTAATTAATTATTTTTTTGTTTTGTTATATTTAAAAATTTTTTTGTTTTGTTGAAATGAAATTATTTACAAATAAATTGCTTATAAGTTACGTAATTAAATAAAATTAAACTGATTGCACATAAATTGTTCTTCTTTATTATTATGATTTGTATTATTTATGTTGTTGTTGTATTATAATAATTTGTTGTTGTTGTATTATTAGTGACTTTTTGTCGCTTATGATTTATTATTATTTTTACTGTTGTTATTATCATTTGATATAATTTAACAAAACAAGATTTAATAAGATATCAACAACGTTTTAACGTAATCATTAAAAATGTTCCAAACAGTCAAAAAGCACCTGAAACGACAGAAGGCAAAAACAATTAAATTCGAATTCGAATAGAAACAAAAACAAAACCAAAAAACATTAATTATTATGTATATTAGTTTATATAATTTTTGGCGATCAACAAAAGATACAAAAGTATTTTGACACAAGTTATAGAAAATGCTTTTTTAGTTTTTAATTATTTTTTTATTATTATTTTTTATTAATTATTTGAAACCTTTTTATTAATAATATTTCTTTAGTTTTTTTCCACCTAAAATTATTGTAAGTTCAGAAGTGTCTGCCTATTTGCATATATCGCTCCCAGTCTCTATCTTTCTCTTTCTTTCTCTCTCCATCACTCTCTCTGGATTATCAACATCATTCAGATCGCCATCGTTCATTAGCAATCCTTGATCAGCGCGAAGAAATAAAGTTCGAAATTATTCCGTTTTTGGCTAACTAAAAATTAGTAACATATAAAATACTATCCAATTAGTATAATATCCAAACGCTTCGCTTACTAAACGGACATCACTTTCGGGAATTCTGTTTTTAGTCAGGCAACTCAAACAGATGGACAGAATATTATAGAATATTAGATGGTCTTTTAGCCCAAAAGAGAAATCTGAATGATCCTTGATACATGAATACTATTTCCTTATTACTCTTAACCGTGAAAAACTTTCTCAACATTTTCAGGCTCTCGAGAAAATCTATCATAATAGAAATAAATTTCCTACACTTTAAGTTAAAGGCATATGTAAATTCCATTGATAGGTACTGTACTCATATCAGATTTCGTGAAGTTAATTCTTAGAAATTTTTTTATAGCGTAAAAATATATGAATAATTAATTTTTAAAATATTCAATGAATAATATGAATTTTAAATATTTAAAAAAAATTGGAAATATTTCTAAACGCCAAATTATAGATAATTAAGTATATTTGTCAACCTATTGTGAGACACTATAAATATTTCGATTATTTAAATTTTTATATAATTTCTTTTAATTTCTATTAAAGATTTAATGTTATTTTTTTGTTATAATTTTCCCAAAAGCATTTTCTCTTCACTTGCAAAAAAAATATATTTTTGTTTGTTTGCATAAAATTAAATTTTCTTTAAGTGTTTCAAAGCCGTCGGCAAAACACAAAAAATGCATAAAGTTTTATTTTCCGTTTAATTGTTTTTGTTTGCAGAAATTCAACGCATTGAATTGATTTCCTTTGTTTGTGTTGTTGTTGTTGCTGTTTCCTGCACTTCTTATTGTAGTTGTTGTAGTTGTTGTTGTTTGATTGTCTGCTGCTATTTTGCATTTTCCTTGAAAGTCATTCATCAACACGTTATTTGTTGATTTTCTATTCTCTTTTCTAATGTGAACACATGGCAAATGCAAACACACACACACACACACACACACATACACCCGTACACACCCACTTCTAAATACGATACACACGCACTTGGTCGGCTGCACGACAAACAAACAAACAAGCACATACACCGACGCGACGCAAACACATACGCAGACAGATGGGCCGACACACATATGCGTTTGCACGCACTTTCTAAACATAACAAAGCAACAACATCGGCAACAAAATTCAAAAACAAAAGCAACGAGTGTTGTTTGATAAAGGGGCTGCGTGTGGGAGGTAGTAAAACAAAAAAGAAGAAGCAGCAGCAGCACAAAAGCATACAAAACAAAAATTTTCAAGTTCAAAATGCCGCTAGAAAAACGCCGATTTCGAGGAATGTTTTGAACCGAAAGCGTAACAAATGTGAAGTCGTCAACTTGTCGAAAACGGAACAGTACAAAAAGAAGAAGAAGCAGAAGGCGAACTAATAAATGAAACAAAGCAATGAAATGGAATGGAATAGAATAGAAGATGATGGTGATGATGATGATGATGATGATGATATTTGATGAAGCGAAATAGTAAACGAAACAGAATTAGAAATACAAACGACAACAACAACAACAAAAACGACAATGAGCTGTTGACTTTGCTGTGTCGTTGTTGTTGTTGCTGTTGTTGATAAAGTAAGAAACGCGCTTTTGAGTTACTTTGATACATTCGCACACACACACACACACACACACGCAGCGAAGTTGTTTTGCTAAAGCTTTTTGCAATCAATTTAATTTATTCAAACTATAACAGTTCAAATGCCAAGTTTTCTTTTTCGTTCTTTTTTTTTTTTTTTGCAAATTTGAGTTTCTTTTTGTTGTTGTTGTTGTTTTGTTCATTAACATTTTAATTAACAGTTTTTTTGTTTCTTTCTTGTTTTTTGCACTCGGCATGTATAAAACCACAATTCCATTCACTTTGCACAGTTTATATGCCGGTCTTTTAAATGCGCGCACTTTCAAAGATACAAAAGTATCTTTTGGCTTTTAATAACGCTTACGGCGTCTTTTGGCCAAAATATAAGAAAACAAAAATGTTTTTGTGTTCTTGCTTTCTTTGCGAAATAACTTTTTGCACACATAAACACACACGGACACACACATACAAAACGAAACGCACGCCGTAACTTAAGAAAAAGAAAAAGTCTCAAGGAAGCTGTGCTGTGAAAGAAGACAAATTTGCAGCAGCTGAAGAAGTAGAAGCAGTCGAAGAAACAGCAACAGCAACAGCACACAAAAATTCTATTTGGTCAGAAATATCTTTGTATCTTTTGGTATAAAACGCGCGCGCAAACTTGAAGCGCCGCAACGAAACGCACCGAAAACGGCCAAAAAGATGAATATGTGCAAAAATCTTTTGCATACGCTCAAGAACCCATGAACGTCGACAAATGGTGGCAGGCAGCGACGCCGGCTGCGACCGAGGCGGTAACAGCGACAGCGTCAGCAACGAGCCCCGAAACGATGGCTGGCAAAAAGAAGCAAAAAAACCAACAACAAATACAAAAAAAACAGCCAACAAAAAAATAAACTACAAAAAATAAAATACACACACACACACACACATACATGCATGAAAAAAGAAAAAACGTAATGCAAAAAACAAAAAAGACACGACGACGACAGACAAAAAGAAACGAATGCGAATACGAACACGAATACGAATAAAGGCGACGACGTCGACAACGACAACAGCAACGGCAACGACGATGGCAACAACAACAACAGCAGCAACAACGACGACGACGTTGATGATGATGACAATGCGAACAATGTTGTGTGTGGTAGTGGATAGTGGGCGGTGTGCGGTGAGGTGTCGTGCGGCTTTGAGCATGTGTATGTAGAGTGCAGGCAACATACATACGTTTGTATGAGCGACAAAGGCGTTTGTATGCGTATTTGTTAATGGTAATGTGTGTGTGTGTGACTGTGTGTGTGTGTGGCGGCGCTGTCGATTGCACAAAGCCGGCTCGGCTCCAAAAGTCGCCAAATCCGTACCCCACTGCAAACATACATGCTCAAGATTTACACATGCTGCTGCTGCTGCTGCTGTTGCTGTGAACGAACACTTCAATAAGCAAGAGCACATATGCGTGTGCAAATGTATGGCTGTGTTTTTGCGTCGTTGTGCAAGAGAGCGCGCCCGCTCAGACACATATACAAAGAAGAAAACGGCACAAAAAAAATATTTCGCAAACTTTTGCCAACCCATTGAAAGTGTGTATGAATATGTATGCACGTGTGTCTGTGATTGTGTTGGCGGTGTGGTGCAGGGGGATCAGCAGAGTGCTACATGTAGATTTCGTATCTATGTGTTTGCTTGCTTTTATTATTTATTTTTATATTTTGATGTTTTTTTTTTTTGTGTTGCTTGACGCGCGACTCACTCACATGCAGCAGCATGCTTGTGTGCGTGTGTATCTGTGCTTGAGCTGAGTGCGTTGCGCTACTGCACGTTACATTCATGCTCAACACCATACCCATCTTCTGCAGCATTGCAAATCATGAAAATATGGAAAATATCGTGCACTCACTCACTTACACAAGCAAACTGAACTCACTTGCTTGCTCGCTCACAAACTTTTTAAGTACGTTCATTCGCTCACACATGTGTTATGAGAGCATAGTATGAAATAAGTTTGCTCGCGTGCCTTTGAGTTGTTTTTTTTTTTGTTTAAGTTTTTGTTGCTTCTCTCTGCTTGGGGTGCCACAACTATATGCATGTATTTTGTGGGCAGTAGGGGGATCCATCCGTCAGTGTATCAAAATATTTTGTATATGTCGGTATTTTGAAATTCGACGTGACTTTACTTTCATCAAGCGTTGAGGGGGGCAACGGTGCGGGGAAAACCTTGTATAGAATTTAGTTGCATTGAATTTTGGCGGGCAAATCTTAACACATGGCAAAATTCAAGTCAATTTTATGAGCCAAATTTTAAAACAAACGCCAACAAGTATTTCGCTTTAGAAGCGTTGTAGTTGATGAACTTATTATTCAAGCAAATAGTACATGGAAAGTATATGAGCACTTTAATATGTTAGCAATAAGCATTAACGCTTACAATCAGCAGAAGCAGCATCATCAGTAATAATAATCGTTTCCGAGCTAGAAAGTGACAAGCTACCCTCACTTCTGGGTGAAGTATCTGTTGACGTCGGCATTGATGATGACTCGCCATCTGTCATTGGATATGGGCGTGTTGTATATGAGTCCTCCTCAACTACGTGGAATGAATCCTCGGCGTCTGACAAAGACATGTCTTCGATATTGCTTATATTAGTCGTATACACAAAAGGATTTGGTTTGTCCAGACAGTCATTGATAATTTTGCTGATCTTCTCATGTCTCTTCAGCGCATTGGTTAATTTTAGCTTAGCATTTTCGAATTTAGCCTGCACTGTCAATGCTTTGACGCTGGGCGTAGAAACAGACTGAATCACCTTTACTTTAGAGCACTTTGGATTTTTCCAGGAGACGTTGTAGGATGGTGGTTTGCATTGCAACAATTGCTTGTCGGGCGAATCGAATACAATTTGATGATATAAAATGTCACCAGTAGAACGGCAGCGACTTACATCTAAGTTTGATGCCATTTTTGAATTTTACAATTTACAAAATAAAATCAAACAAATCAAAACGACTTGCCTGCTGCTTCTGTCTATTCGAACATTCACAAGGAACTCTTTGTTTACATTTTGGCGCAGTTGGCTCTCAAATAAGGAAGAAGAAAACAAGCAAAAAGTACTAACAATACTGGGTAACCCAATGTGCCGCCGAGTTGTATGGGCAGTTGGACTATGTCAATATGAATGTGTCTTGATCAAGCCACATTTAATTTTTCACAAATCTTTTGCAACACTGTTTTAGTTAAGCGAGCCTTCGTCGACGTTTTCTTTTAAAATTAATCAAGTTTTCGTTTCGTCTCGAATAATTAATTCAAAATTGTTAAAATAAATTTCGTAATCATTTCACATAATTTTTGCCAAAAGCTTGGAAAAAAAGTAGCGCCACAATGAGTCGTTCTGCAAATAAAATCGATCGTGCCGTAAATCATTGCAACAAATTGGAAAGCAACATTGAGAATTGTCTGCAAGTCTTGCAGAAAATATGTGTCAAAAAGCCAAAAAAAGGCGACCACCAAGTTGTGCCCAATGTGCACGTCACCAAATCCGAGAAGTCTTTGCCCAAGCTGAGTCAGCTTGTTGACCAGACGCTGCCTAAGAAAGCCACGAAGCCCACACCGCCAAGCGTGATAGACAAGCGTACGGACGTCACTTGCATACTACGCAAAACCAAAGAGAAGTTAGAGCGTTTAATAGAGCGACAAGAACGCATAAAGTCCATTGTGCTGAGCATGCCAGACGACGTTGATAGTCCTGGCAGAGTAGCGAAATCAAAATCGTTGCTGTTGGCGTGCGCGTCTGGTGATGGCTCAACTGATATTGGAGCGCCACTTGGCATCGATGAGAACAACAACAACAACAATAGGAGACAACTGCCGACCTGTGACGGCGATGCATCGTTTGTGCGCCCAGCCAGCTGCAACTGACCTGAGCCAACCTGACACTGTGCTGAAGCAATGATTTATTTTGCATGTTGCAACTAAATTTAGTGTAATTTTTTTTCTTTTCTAAATGTTAAATTTGATTTTGGATTACAAGTAACGCACATCATTTACACAGCTTTGTAACTCATCATCACCAACAGTCAATGTCCATTATGGTCTGTTGACGTTGCTTATCATTTTGTTTTTGTTTACTGATAAGAATGAAAGCGCCTCAAAAGCGCTAAAATGTCAGCGTAAACAAATTGATTAAAAGCAAATCTGTTAGTATTTTTCCATGTCATGTCAACATAGAACTTTTTCCATCATCTTACAAATTACGATTATTCGTCATTCATTATTAGTCTTGTTTTTTTTGTTGTAGTGAAAGTTTGTCATTAACTTAAATGGTTCAAGTGACCTTATCGCTATAAAGCACATGATATTTTTAAAAGTGTTGCTCAAGATAAAACGTGCTATAGTTTAGTAGTCAAGTATTTGCCATGCTGCATAGTTTGCTTTCCATATTAATGCATGCCAGATAAGAGCTTCTTAAACTTTTGTGTGCCGACCTTGAAGATCATTAAAGTTTTTGCGCCAAAGTCGCCCAATTTTTGTTTTTATTAGTTAGAAACACATGAAAAAACTATTATATGTTAAATATGCAAAGAGCCAAGAAACACACTGCCACATATTGAACGGTGTGCGCGGTATCAGATGTCTGTCCACAAGAAGATACACACACATACACTTATGTAAATAATAAAGTGAGAGTCGGAAAAATACCAACAACAATGTGTATTATTTGCTAAAAGCTCCCATGTGAGACTAATTCACATGATAAGATTAACAACAACAACAACAACAGTGGCAGCAGAGAATGAAAGGCCTTCCTCGAACTTCTGCCCCCTTGCTAGCGTCATAACATTATTATCAGCAGGAACGCAAAGCTACAAAAACAAAAGGCATTAAGAGAGAAAATGTTATCAAAACAATTTACGTTTTGTTTTTCTTTCTTTATTTATTTTTTTTATTTATTTATATAAATTGTTTTTTTTTTATTTACGTGTTTTGCTTGCTGGGAATCAAGCGTTCTTAACCTATACCACACAAAATCTCAGCGCGCTGTACAGAATCTTGTGTCGAGTGAAATGAATAGGGCAAAGAACAGCAGTAAAATCAACTAAAATAACACGTAAAAAGTTGCTCGTTGAAGGCAAAGCGGCAAAAGGAGTGTAGGAGAAAAAAAGTAGTATACATTTTGAATGCCGAGGCCAAGAGGTAATCGCACGTTGAACAAACTGAACTGCAACTCAAAGCGTTTCGAGTAACGCAACAACAAAACACAACAACAAAGACGAAGGCAAAAACCAACTATTACAACTACAACTAAAAACTACAATGCATACTTTTTTATTTTTCATTGCACGGAATTTGTAGTATTTTTTTTCAAATTCTTTGTTTATACATATATGTATGTATATTTTTTTGCATACTGTATACGACATGTTGGCCTTTGCTATGAGCATGGGCTGTGTTGTTTTTTTTTAACTTTACCGTTTTAAATATAAAGTTTCAAGTATTCGATTTTGAGAAAAATATGCGAAAAGTAAGTTTATTCTGTTGTTTGGGTAAAAGGTGCCTTCATCATTTTGCATTATGAAATTGACAATCAGAAGCGTACAATTTATTATAAGCCTGCAACTTTTCAATAACGGTATATTTATCAAGATATTGTACGCAGTTTTTGGTTAAAAGCAAAAGAAAAATTGCAATGAATTCAATAAATGTATATACATACATATATATTTATATACTATATAAAAGGGTTGCAGCTATACAGACTTACATACATATATAAATAAATGTATGTAAAGCAACATTTTTTTGTCGAGATATAAAGTATATATGTAAGTGTGTGTGCGTTTTTTCGTATATCTTTTGCGTATGTACAATTTATAACCCAACTTAATTTACAGCCTTATGTCACTTTGTGCATTATTCTTTTTCATTATCGCAGCTTTCTCACTCTTACACAATTTTTTCTTGCTCTCTTTCTCTCTCAGTTTTTCTCACTTACACACAGCAAGTCGGCTTTTATGATATTTTTTGTGACTATCTCTTTTACGCTACGCTGTTTATATGCGAGTCGCCGTTGTCCGACAAAAAAAAAAACGTAACGAAGCTACAACAATAACAATAACAACAACAAAGACAACGGCAACGGCAAACGACGAGACATCAAAGGGAAATGAGTTTTCATTTTGCTGCCTCACAGCAATACACAAAAGCGGAAATGAATCGAAATAAATAAATAAATGCACCTGATGTAAGTACATACACACAAACAAACATATATTTATACCAACAAACACACACACACACACACACACACACATACATAAAACACCCTCCGCCTTCCAAACGAGCCGACCAACGTTTGATGAGCTCCAGCATCATTTGCATCATCAAACGGCTGCTGTTGTTGTTGTTGCTCTGCTCTGGCCTTTAGTTCTGGGTATGTATCCGCCGACGCCAAGTGACATGTGCCGTGAGCGCGTTCCGTTAACTTTAATAACGCTTTCCCTGACACAGGCACGCACGCACCCTGCGCTCTCTCTCACACTATTTTATGCTCTCATTTGCTTTCGGTCTCTCGCTCTTTTTGCGCTGTATGCATGTATGCAACGTCGTGCATTCACCCGGCTAGTCAACTTGTCTGGCCTCAACACCCAAAAAACATAAGCTTTCTCGCTCGCACACACACTTTCGCGCGTTATAGCGAATCATCATACTCTTTCCTGCAGCATTATACGTTTTTGTGCTATTTTTCGTTTTCGACAACGTTACGTTGACGTTGACGTCGACGTTAACGTTAACGTTGACTTCGGTAACGTTGTGTGTGCTTTCTATATGTTGAAGGATTTTTCGTTATTGTCTCTTTTTACCGGCAGCAAAATTTTGCAGCTTGGCGCCTTATCAAAGTTTTCATTTTGCACCATTGTCGTTGTTGTTGTTGTTGTTGTTATTATTCTTGTTTGGTTTGTTCCTGCTATTGTTTTTGTTTTTATTGTTGCTGTTGTTGTTGCTGTGGCTGTTGATGGTGTTGTGCTCTATTCTTGTTGTTTTCTATTTTCTCATTTGTGTTGTTGTTGTTTTGTTTCGTTTAGTTTAGCATTTTACTTTGACTTTCATTGAAGACGCGCGACACAGAAACGGCGCCAACCAAAACACATAAAAAGACAAAACATAAAAACCAAAAAAAAAACGAAAATAGAAATAATAAAACAAAACAAAACGTGCAACAAAAAGGCAAAACAAGCTCGTATGAAAGGAGCGGCGTGCATGGTGGCAAATATTCTAATGAAAATTTCAACGAGCATGTCTGCGTATACTAGACTAGAAGAGGAAGCAGCCGCGCCGGCAGTAAAATTTGCAAAAGCGCGCCAAAAATTAATTTCATAGAATTTTGTGTCTCTTTAAGATATTTGTATCTAAGCAACTCTTAAACTTGACTCTAAATTGAGTGAGCGTCGTTGAGGATGTACAAGAGCCTTGAAATATTATAAAAAAAAAAAATAAAAAAAAAAGTGTTAATTGTGTAGGTAGATTTAGGTTGTTTATATTTCGGGCGGTTTCTATTGGCCAAAACATGTGTGCCACACTTGCGGTACTTGACATACTGACTAATTGACTTGCCCGCTTAGTCATCATTCAACCGTGTCGTCAGCGGAATTAATGTCCGTTTGTTCATCGTCAAAGTTCAATGAAATTGCCCAAAGTAACATATGGCGTACATGATCTTCAAAATTGACAATAATCGCAAAGTTAGCCGGATCGGTATTTATCTCCATGCAACTTATACGTATGTAAGCCAAATAGGTCAAGCAATCATCCATGAGCTCAATCATGCTATCGGTGGCCTGTCTCAGCATGCGATTGTTGCGCTGATTGGCGCGTTTGATTGTCTCCCAGTCCGATCGACTGAGTAGATCATTCAGTTCGAGTATGTTTGCAACAATTGAATTGTAATTGCGCAGCGAAATGTTCACCATTTCTAGCACCGAATTGAAGGAACTGCGTACCGCCCTCGCGAATTGCGCCTCCCTAGGTATCAAGTTGGCCTAAAAGTTGGCACGCATGTTCAAATTACCACACCTATGGTATAACAAAGAACTCACCATTTCAAAGCTTAATTTATTTATTGTTTTCTTTAAGTTTTAATAAATCAAAATAAGTCTTTTGTTTTCTTATTTTGTATTTTTGACATTTGTCAGGGTTGTCATAACACAGCAATAAACTATGGTATAAAAAATACTCTTTTCTCTTTCTCAAACCTTCTGCTCTTCTACATTCTTGTAATTCCCATCAATTTGTTTACTTGTGCCGTTGCCTTATTGAACTCTGCCACATCATCAACAAATGCCTGCATACGCACCAAGTGTTGTTCCAATGCATGTACGTCCTGTTGTCCATTGTCCGCGTCACCACCGCCCCCGTTGGGCTGTGCAATGGGCGCCGCAACGGACACACGCAAGTTGACCAATGTGCCTTCCACACATTGCAGACTATTTTCCACATTCTCCTTGCAACATTCAATCAGAATATTTGCATAATCGTTGTCCTGGTTCATATTTCCTAATTGTTAGTTTACTATTTTATGGAAATTTTGTAGCTTTTGTTTTATATTGATTTGGTTTGAACAAAAATTTCTCGTTTTACTGCAAATTTTGATTACTAAAGTTGATGTGTCTTTGGTTTTTATCAAGAGACTGCTTGGAGTTTTGTTTTCGTATTCCAAATCGATTGAATATCATCAATAATTGCAAAGATTTTCATGCTAATATTAGCAAATTGCACACGAGGTCAGTTCAAAAGTCGGCAATGGGCGAATGATTGGTGTAATTACAATAATTATACGTTATACTTCGCAGTAAACAAGAGTATTACGTCCTTGTTGTCCGTTTGTCCTTACACTATAATATAACTTAACAAAACGGGTTGTGTGAGAGGAATGCCTTGAATTCTGTTGGGCCCTCCAGCTGTCCGTGTGTTTCTATGAAAACTACTACTAGTTTTGTTTGAAATCTCCTTACCCTTCAATCACATATATATTTAAAAACTATTGATTTTTTTATATAAATTATTGCTGAAAATATATACTTTGTTAGACAAATTGATGATAGTCTATTGTCGGTCCAGAAAATATGTATGTGGAATTCTTCATGATTGGACTAATCCTCATTAATTATTATGGTTTCTCGAAGTATGTCATGTTGTTATAGTCCACGAAACATTTGCCATTTATTTGGATCCTCTAATAGATCAAAGCAAAAGGCATGTGCAAGGTTTCGAAAGGGAGATTTATAGCAATATGTTTTAATCTATGGGACTGAAACCAGAACTCAACACAATTAAGAATTAGATAAGTCACGTTGCTTAATCAATTGAAAATATCACAAATCAAAGGTCTTAAGGGTTTTCTGTTAGAAATGATAACTTCGTTTTCAACTTAAACTACAGCCATCCATAGATCAAATATATTAGATGTATAGTATTATTATATATTATAGACTAAGCTCCGTGTATGTAAATATAATTATTATTGCTAATGAGGGAGTGTATTGAATTAAATAAGTCTTCATTAAACATGTACGAGTTCGTATAACTTTTTATAAAGTACTATTTTTTTATTCGAATTCGGTATATTTTTGTACTAATTAATCCTGTTTTATTTCATGCATGCTATTTTGTAACTTTATTTCACATTCTTTAATTTTTATGTACGCTTTTGAAGGTTTTTTATTTTTCATGCAGTTTTGTGTCTTTTTTCATTGATGTCTTTTTGTTTTATTTTCTTTTTTTGCATACCATAACTGGAACATCATTTCAATCACATTTCAATATACTTTTTTTTTCATTTGCATTCTACAAACGCTTCAATAACTTTTGGATTTTTATTTTTTTGGGATTTTGCATTGATTTTTTTTTTTTTTTTGATTTGTCTAAAAATTTGCAACTTTTGTGTTTTGTTGAACACTTTTGGTGAATGCAAAAAACCGAACGAATGTGAATCGAACGCGAGCGATGAATTTTCTAAACTAATTTTGTTAATCAGAGGCCAAACGTAACTAAGTAGTTGTCAACAAAAATATAATAAAAATAACACCAAAACCAAAACCAAAGACAATTTGGTTTGAGAACGGCGGCAGCTGAGCCGAGCTACACATGTACTATGACGGTGGGCACACGCACACAAGCAGTGAGTGTGTGCGGCGCACTGTGTGTGTGTGTGGGGTGGGCGTATGGTAAGGGCGAAATTATATTTGCATAAATTGCATAAACTTAGTTATAATTACAGCGATAATAGTCTATGTGTGTTTAATGGCGATGATGATGGCGTTGATGATGATGGCAAGTGCACGGCGACTGCATTGTAGGTGTGTTTAATGTGTGGTGGTCACATGTGTGTGTGTGTGTGTGTGTGTGAGCAGCGCTAGTTAGCAGAATTGCAGTTGTATTGCAATTTAATTAAAAATTCAAAGCCTTTTTTATATTTGTTTGCGGTCAATGCGGCGTATGCGTAATTTCAACTAATAATATTGTTATACATACAAACACACACACATGCACTATTGCATTGTTTTGCTTACGCCAAAAATAGATAACAATAACAATGAAAACAGAAGAACAAACGGCGCTTCTTCTTCGCTCACACTCACTTGAAATATTTTTATTCGCGCGCGCGTTTTTTGTGCGTTTTTGTTGCGTTTTTTGCATTGCGATTTGATTTTGTGCGCGTTTTTTTTTTTGTTGATTTCGATTTTTTTTTGGGGGAATAATTTCGTTGTTGTTTTTGTTCCGTTTTCGTTGATTTTTTGGTTGTTTTTTTTTTGTGTGCCAACAAAACAAGTGCGAATTGGTTCTGGTTGTTGTTGATTTTTTTTTTTTTTTGATTTTTTTGTGGTGTACAAATATACAAAAAAGTGAAAAATAAAACTTATGCGACTAAACCGAATGAATTTTGAATGTGTGCTGCTGTTGACAAAGCATTTTCGAAACTGCCAACAGACTTGAGGCCAACACGCAGCATTTGATGTGCGTGTGTATTAAATGCAAGCAAAAGCAATCAAACAAAAAAAATACAAAACCAAAAACTGTATAAAAAATGTGCAAAAAAATGCAATCAACGAGAAAAAATAAACGCAAGCTCATTATAAACGCACAAAATGCAGCAAGCGTTGATTGCTGCAGCAGGGCTGGCAGCGCGAAACGAGGGATGGCAGGCAGGAGGCAGTCAGTCAGCCAGTCAGTCAGGCAGCAGCCGTGTGGGCGGCATGTTGTTGTTGTTGTCGTTGTTGTGTGCGGCATGACGGCAACGCAACATCATTTTGCAGTAATAATTAGCAACGTTATTAATAAAATGCAATGTGCGAACAACGCAGCATATGTGCGTGCGCGAGAGTGAGATAGCGTAAGAGTTTTTTTTCCCCTACTTTTTATTAATACATTTTTTATTTCATATATTTTTTTAAAACATTCAATATAATTTTGTTCGAGGGTTTTTTTTTTTTTTTGTAGAAATATTTTTATTTTATTTTTTATTTCATCATCAACAACGCCAACGTCATTATACATATTCAACAGCCACAAGAATGCCGCGCATTAAAAGGCAGGAAGAAGGAGCAAGTTGGCAGCGCCGGCCGTCATCACCCAACGGTTTGCTACGGTAATGTTGCCCATGCTCTGGCACGACTCAGCTCAGCTGCTGCCTGTGCCTGAATGCCACCCTCTTCCTGCCTGCGCTGCTCAGCCTCTTTCCGTTTCCGTTGCCGCTGCCGCTTTCATCGACATGCCAACAAATTTGCTTATTTTTCTGACTGTGCATTTTGTTAGTCCTTTTTTTTTTTACTGTTGCTGCTGCAAGTACTTTTTTTTTAGATAAAGCTTCTGCCACTGCATTTATTTGGTATTTCATTTTATAATATCTTTTTTTCTCGTGCATTTTCATGTTAAAATATAATGCATTTTTTTGTGTCCAATGCTTTTATTACCCATAGTGGCATGCCACGTCTGTCTGTCCCTACGCACACGCCTATGTAGTGAGCGCCATTTTTTATGCTTTATGTACATTTTTTCGCAATTTTATTAATGCTGCTCACTTTTTCATTATTTATTTAATTATTATTTTCATTTGATACAAATTGCTCTTGAAAACCTTAAGTAGCCATAGCCAAAAAAGTATCTTTAACCAAACTAATTTATACAGCAGTCTTAACGCAAATTTAGCCAATAACTAAAACATCCTTTATCCTTTAGTACTTATCATATGAATTTAAATTAAAATTAAACTACTTAGTTCTGAAAACAAAAGAGGCGCTGAAATCCGATTACAGTAAACCACCATTCATTTAACTAAATCAGTTGCGATTTCAAAGATTAAAACATTTTGTAAATCGGCTTTTTTGTCATTTTTAATTACTTTTTGCCATTAAGCATATAATTTGCATTAAATAAGCTAAGTTGCATTACCAAAATGCAAATGCTTTTCAGCATTATCGCTCGCCCTTTCTCTTTCACTATCGCTGTCTCAGTTTGCCGCTTTGCAGTGGTTTGGGATACGCATTATGTTTGCTGTT
This sequence comes from Phortica magna, assembly GCA_037044515.1. Lineage (NCBI taxonomy): Eukaryota > Metazoa > Arthropoda > Insecta > Diptera > Drosophilidae > Phortica > Phortica magna. Next base: position 29,868 of record JBAMBP010001864.1, read on the forward strand.
CGTGTATGTGGCAATATACAACATTTCAGCAATAACCGATGCCCAACTGTCATGTCCAGAAAGCATGTATTACATGCATATTTGTCTGTGTATATAAGCACCTATGAGTATCAAGTTTATATACATATATATGTATATTGTTTAAGCTGCAGATACATTTTTAACGCCGCCTGACAGAGTCTTTACCGATACATACAGTTTGTATGTACATACATATGTGTAAATGAAAACATATAACCATCATTCAGTTTTATTTTAATTTTTTATTATACGTTAAAAATAACACCCTACACGTGGTTTTGTTGCGTCCCTAAAGTATATAAAAGTTCACTACAATTGATATAAGTTCCTATTGTCACATTTTTGGGATACACCGAAATTTTAAGTGTTTTAACTTATTTCTCACGTTATTCTTATTATCAATGCTAAAGTTTTTGAGGATTGAAAATTCTGTTCTATTGGATTTGCATGTATTCTGCAACCTAAATTATTAAATTGCCCATATACACACACTTACAGTCATATTTCGCTCAAAACAGATTTTCCTATTATGGCCATACCATATGTGGAGTTAGAGAGGAAACTTTATTGGAACATGTTTAAATTATTTAATAAATTGTACAAAACATTTCGAAAATAAGATTCCTTATTGAATATGTTCTTCTAAAGAATTTCTTTATCATGGACAACTTAAAAAAATAGCACTTTCAGTTCGTCGAAAAGATGTTCGCCTGTAATACATGTTAAAAAATGGAAGCAAAAATCTTGTGTATTTTTTACATGTTCAACAAATTCGCAATTTTCGATACTCTATTTTTTGTATGAACATGTTTGTTTTTCGCGAATGTTCGACAGTCAAAAGTCGCCCCAACTTCAATTTATAATTGTGTTCATGAATTCGATGTACGACGAAGTATTTTTTTTCATTAAAACAAAAGCAGCGCCGCGTGAATGACTGCCAACAGGGTTGTGTGCGTTTGTGCATGTGTGTGTGCGTGTGAAAGAGACGGCGTGTGACACGCGTTGCAATAAAAACGCATTTTGTGCACAACACCACAACACAACTCAGACCAGCCTGAAGCGCATTTTTGGGGCTGGCATGTTTTGCGGCTGGGCTACTTAATGGTACGCTTGGTTGTGGAAAGGGGGCTAGGGACAGAGGTTGAGTGAATGCTTTGGTAGGCTTAAAATGCGTATGCAATATATAAATGTATGTATATATGTATGGATTATTTACTATATAATATTGTATACATGTGCACGCATGGACAACAAGTCCAAGTGACCAGAGTGTGGGTAACATGTTGCAGACATGCTGTGGTCAGTTTTGGGGGCGGTTTTTTGGGTGTTTTCATATTAAGAGGCCACATGCTGGGCTTGGGTGTTGTTGCGCTTAATGGCAGCTCGTCGCGCTTAAAATAAGAAGAAGAAAAATAAATTAAAATAAAAAATAAATAAAAATGAAATGAAATTACATTTGTACAACGCGTTTTTTAATGAATACATGTATACATACATATGTATTTTTATGCCTCTGCGTACATGATTTTTTTATATACAAACGCACATTTTGTTTTTGGGAAATGTTTCGAAGCGCCAATGTTGCCACCGCCATTGCCGCCGCCGTCGTTGCTCCTGTTTATTTAATGTGGTTTACAATAAATATAAAACATAAAATGAAAACGCGATCATGCGCTTTTCACGCACTGCTCATACCCTTCCTTTTGGGGGCTCAATATTGGACTCTGCATGTACGCTTTATTTGAGCAAACTGCACACCCCTACCCACATTTACATACTACATAAGTAATGCCAATTGCGCGTTTTTCATGTTTTTCACTCAAATAATTAAATATTATATCAATTAATTGTTCGTCTTTTAAAAACTCTTAAGTGTCTGCTTCCGAATACCTTTTGTAACCATTTTCCATTTATAAATGTTTGTATGAGTATTTAAATCAAATTTCCATTGCTTCCACCGCCTGTGTCTGGCTTTCAAATTGGTGGAACGACAACGATGACCAAATAATTAGCGAAACATTCACGTCCTTCCTTATGATCCTATCATCCATTCTCCAATACTCTTGCTGTTTAGTTTCTGTTTGACTCATTCATACATATAGCCACTTATGCACCATATTAGTTCTTGTAAGCAAATATTATATTGTCAAAAATATTTTTTGTAACAGACTATACCAACATTGAACACTTTTCTTCTCGACAGATGTACTATTTTTTTTGTTTATAAAAGCATATGTTTCATAACATGTGTAACTATACGCAATATACGACGATTGCGATATCAGTTAAAATTTTAAGTTAGAATTGGTCCTTTTTTAAACCAATTTTGATATCAACATCGATTATCGTTGTTTTGCTAATGTATCGGTGTCATTACAAAATCGCCCCACAAAATACATATTTTGGAGATGGGCACTGGCCTAAGATATTCCCCACGAAATATCAGGTCAGCTGTTGACCGCAATTACCCATCTCTAGTCTAGTGCTTTTAATTTTTGGTAGCCATCACTTCCTGGATTTGCATTGCAGTTGATAATTTGCAAACTGTTACAGCTCTGTTAGCTCCATTTCGTTCTGTCCCATTTTCCACATCTGTTAATAACAGAAATACTGAATGTTACTAACTAGGCAAACGAGGGAATTTTCACATAACATTCTGTAAATCATCGCGTGCTGTGTTTGTTAAAAGTTTTGTTAAAATGTGGAGTGGGTGAAAACGATTAATTAATATTTTAAAATGTTAACTAAAACCAATAATCTTCACGTTCTACTCAAATTCAATAATATGAATGACTTATGCCAACAGAAGTGAGTTAAAATGTCGAGAAATATCAATTGTCACATTTTAGGTTAGGTCCGAACTGCTCGTGAATTTATTAATTTTGGTTTTAAAATATCAGTCTAGCCAACTTTGAAGAAAGCAACAACTCATATTTAACTCCAAATATTGTTGAACAGGTAGTGATTATTATTAATAGGGCTTCCTGACATTATTTTGACTGACTTATGCCGGCCGGCCAACTTGTAGCTTTGGAGCAGCTGTCTAGTGCAGCGGTGATGCAGGTGATCAGCGATAATAATAATGTTATGTATGTAATTAGGATTATGCAGAGCCCAACTTACAAAATCGTGACTACAACGCCAGCTTTTTTCGACCAACTTCAATATTCTTGACTTTAGAGTCAACGTTTTGAACGCTGTATGAGTTTTAACGTTCGCAAAATATTAAACATATGCCAGGAAATCAACAAAAGAGAAAATGTTTGCATAAGCATCACTTTACCACATATCCGATTGCTTGCCGCGCACATTTCCTTTGTGAGGCATACCAACCCCTTTTACTGGACTGAAACGAAAAATATATATAATATTTTTAACCGCAAATTCGCGAATAAAGTGGCTCCTCCTTCCCTTCAGCCAATAGTATCGGATAACAATAATAACCATTGCGCAAAAAGCAGTTGAAATGCAAATAATTCATTAAAAATTTAACAGAAAAATATGCCCATTAAAAATTGGCAATCGTTGTGCGGCTGCAATACATGTATTGCAAGCACTGCAATTTCTATGTGACGACATACATACATCAGTAGAAAGTTCTCATCATACCACCGAAACGAATCAAACTGAATCCCAAACCAGACGTACGTACCAATCGAACGGTAAGCGGCCACCCCAAAGGTGGCCAAACAATTGGATAAAGCATAAATGAACCCGATCCATGACGAGCCAGCGCAGCCTTCATTAGGCTCTTTTCTGACCATTATTGGTAAGGTGGTAGGCAAATGGGGCTACTGATGCTGGCTGGCATGCCTGCATGCATGCTGGCTATAAATGCTGCCACTGGTTTGGGTGGCAGTCATTCACTCAGTCAGCCAGCCAGTCAGTCAGTCTATTTGCATGCTTGCAACATGTGCAAGCTACCCTTGGGTGCACTTAATGCGCAAGTTTCTCGGTCGATGGTGGTTGATGTTGCATTTTCGGCTCTTTTTTTTTTTTTTTTTTTGTTTTTTCTTATTTCAATGTTTGCTTATTGCCAAAGTGCATACAGGTTGTGTTGCTTGGCTCTTATGTATAAATAATGTTGATGCTGCATACGGTAACGCTTTGCACACCCTGTTTTCTTGCAACACTGCTAACTAACCCTTTTCTCACTACCATTTCCCCAACGTCAGCGCCACTTTCCATTCAATTTACGAAAAAGGCACTGTAAAAAAGGAAGAAAAAAAATCGATAGCAAACAAATTTTAAATATGTTGCATTCATGTCCTGTGTCCTTATCGTGTTCGGCACAGCCATTCGTTTTCATGTTTGTTCTACCCCCCTCTGCTCAGCTCTGCTCAGCTCATTCGCATATACACATTTCGTACAAAAGCGGCAAAAAAGTCATACTTGAAAAGAATTTTTAATGCATTATTTTCAATTTATGCAATTTAATTCAATATTCGCAACATACATGTACATACAAAGACCATCGATAGATTGAGGTGGGTCGCTTGTTTGCTTGGTTGAATTGTTTGAGTGTTTAAGAGGTTTTTCTATGATTTCCTATGTTGAATGTCAAATTTTTTAAGAACATTTTAAAGATATTTTCCTTATTACTTATTTTTATTAACTTATTTCTTTGTTTTATTTTACAGACTTTGTGCAAACCGTATTTGTTTCGAATCATGTACGCTTGATTTTATAAACGGACATTAAATAACTTTATCATCATAAATAATCTTCGTATTGAATTTGGTAAGTGAAAAACTATTTGTATTGTAATTTATCATTTTCACGCCTTTTGATGATTTATGTGCTGCTGACCTTTTGCGAAATCGTTATTTGTCTTTATTATACCATTTATGTTTATTGATTTTACATTTCTATTTACAAGCTTTGTAGTTTGAAGCATCGAATGTCGGCGCGCTCAATTGAAATGAGCTTAGTTATTCAAACATTCTACGATTTAATAATCTCATAGAGACTTAAATGTTAATATCCATGATAAATCAGCTTACCAATGAATATCTTTAGTCGTCTGAATGCGTATAACACTCGAATGCTAACGCAATAAAATAAGCCATTAAACGTTAAAAGAAGCAGCCGTGAGGCGAAAACGTCAGTAGAATAATAATTAATATTGATAAATGGCTGCGCTTGAAGTGCACTTCATTTAACAAATTTCCACATTGGTGGTTCATATATGCGGCTGTACGTCGAATGCCATCATTCTCATCGTTTCCAAGCAGCCATTTGGCTTTTATGACCAACGCTATTGGTTGCATATAATGTCCATTTGTCTATGAGGATGACTACGACGACAGCGACGACGACGACGACGAAGAGAATGACGATTGCAATGATGATTTTGATGCTCATTCGGGAAATCATTCATCAGTAGAAGCAAAGTGACAGTCAACAAACGATCAGACAGTCATAAGAGGATGAAGTGACGGATAGACAGACCAGCAGACAGACAAACATACACTGTTGCAGACGACGGCATTATGTATGGAAACAAACATTTGTGTACAAACGTATCAGACAGACGAAATTGCTGCAACTTGATGATGCATTGATGTGTGACAACAGAAGCTATTTTAATATATATTTGCTGGTCAAAAAGACCATTCTTATTGTCATTTAAACACTGCCCTGCCATTACTCAAACATCGTTCGAGTTTTTAATATCATTTAACTTTTGTCGAATTTATCTCAAACCTTTCTTTTAGAGTCTTAAAGCCAATATGCCTAAAGCAACTTCAACACTCCTCGGTTGCGTTTATTTTATATTTTATATTTGGTATTTTTATTTTTGCTCTTGTTTAATGGATAAAAACATTTTTAATTAATATGCTTCAATATTTCGAGTGGCAACTCGTCTTTTTTTGTGCAGCCTGCAGCAAGTGACTGTGCAACGACTGCTGCTCTGTTGCATGCAACGTCATAAAGTATTCACTCAGAAAAAAAACCTCATACCACCGAAGTCAACGCCAACCAAACGTCAACCAACCAACCAACCCCTTTTTTGACATATGTTGCAGGTGCCCACGTACCAAATACATCAACATTCGACTATTCATCAACATTGATGCGACTGCACGTCGTAATTGACTTTATACCGCAGCCGATTCTGTGCTGTGCTGTGTTCTTGGTACTTGAAGATTCAACAAAAAAATAAAGAATAAAAACCAAAAAAACAAAAATTTCGAAATATTCAAACAAAAGCCAAAAGTTTTTCTGCACTCATGCACAGTAATAATGTACACTTTTTTCTCAAGTTGTCTTCTATGTATTTTGTTTCTCTTTTTTGTTTTATTGCTCAAGTGTCACTCACGACATGGAAGCACTTGTAGTCGTAGTCGTCGGTTTAGTTTAGTATGTTGATTTGTTCATCTATTTTTAGATTGTTTTATTGTTTGATATTTGAATAATTTGACAATTCACAACATTATGAATGCAACAACAACCATAACAATCTAAATTTGTGTGTATTTTTAGACACGCTTCTTTCATATATCCGTTGTGTTGATATTTGTGCTTGTTACATTTGTCTATGTTGTTTTGCTGCTACTCTCATTCAAGCATCCCATATTGTCTAGTGGTTAGGATACCCGGCTCTCACCCGGGAGGCCCGGGTTCAATTCCCGGTATGGGAAGTAGTTGTATATCAAATACAAATGCAAATCTACTTTTTAATTTTGTATCTTTTGAGAGATTTAATATTTTAATAGACATGTTTTTGCTTATGTTGAGTGGCGAATAAATGGATTGCTTCTTCTTAGATCTCGCTCTTGATGTTCGCGTTGATTTATTTATTACAGCATTTACATGTCAATCTGTTAGCAAACAAAATAACTTTCAGCTGAGATAAAACAAATGCTGTTAGAAGTAATTTCTTGCAAATGGCATGTAACATAAATAAAGCGGGTATATTCATTTTTAGAGTAATGTAAACGTGCTGTTTGGTATGTGAGCTCTTTTTAAGCGAGACGTTGGTTTAGTTTTTTTAATTGTTGAATCAAATATTCAACTGAGCCTGTTTTTTTAAAGATACAATTGAAGCATCATTTTCTTTTTATACACTGTACCTTATGGTACAAGGCTATATTAGTTTTTTGTACTTCGAAAATGTATGTAACACCGAGAAGAAGACATCTCCGCTTTACAAAGTATATATATTCTTGATCAGTATCGAAAGAAAAGTCGTTTTAGCCATGTCCGTCTGTCCAACCGACCGTCTGTCTGTATGAACGCGTTGATCTCGGAAACTATATTATGTAGAACCAAGATTTCCTCATATGTCGATTCTGCTATTTAATACGCAGATCAGATTTGTTTTTTGGTTCCCCTCCGTGGTTTAGTTTAAGGGTGAGGAGCAAATATCTGGAGCTATCTCGGGTGTTCATATTTTCTCGATTGTCTATTGAGATAGAAGCATCAAATTTTGAGTGTATTTAGCTGACTTGAAGCTCAAGAAGATAGAATAGATATGGTACAAAATTAAAATAGTTGAATCTTTTGAACCATATAACTTACAGGAATGAAACTTGATGTGTATGTTATTGGGATAGTGTGTACTAAGAATCAATCACAAAATGGGCGTGGCCAAGCCCAGATATAGCTAAAATAGAAATACGCTGTATGTCTGAAAACTATTGGTCTAGATGAGTGAAAATTGGTATATATTATATTGAATGGAAATGATCTGAATGGTGGTAAAGGGTATGTCAAAGCCGGGTAAGCTCGACTGCAATTTCTTACTGGTTTCGGTTAATGTTGAGTACGTTCCTCGGCACAATGTTTGCCTTAAAAAAAAAACAAAAGTTAATTCTGATAATAGTTAATGCCTTTTGTATTTGTCTCAAAGGACTAGTTTTGTTAGAGTTTTTATTTAGTATCTGAAACATCATATTCATGCCAGTAAGGTTTACATCCTTGCTTTAAGACACACATACGATATTTTTCTATGCCTCTGCTTTCAGCAAACAACTCGTTACTAATATTAAATTATTCTGATTGCTTGTACATTACAAACACAAGTATCGTAAAGCATAAGCGCCAACATGTTAGGAACATTATTGAGACCATCAATTTGTAGCTAAGTTAATTTTCGCTCGATCTACGCATGCATTTTCTCATTATCTTATGAGCGCATCTAACAAATTATCTGTGGAGCCATAATCGTAACAACAAGTAGTAGTAGTAGTAGTAGACGAACAACATCAAATGAAGAAGAAGTAGCAGAAGCAGCTCAGTTAAATAAAACTGTGCTGGAGGCAAACTCTGTTGGCTGGCTGGTAAATAGATAGACATGCAGCAGCAGCCAGTTGGCAGTTATGCAGAGTACAACTGCGCTGAGCATATTTGAGTCAAGTCGAGTCGAGTCGGATCGAGTGTTGAGCGTCGTAAGCATGGCACAACTCAGCACTTGACTGCTTAGTTGGCTACCATTGGTCTGCATTGTACGAAACAAACACCACCCATTGACCGTAAGAAATACATATTTCCATAAATTTAAATGATAATAGTAAAAACATACATTGGCAGTTACTTTGTTGCTAATTGTAGAGGACTGGCAGCAGCACACGTACGTATGAACGATCATTGGACTCGATTCAAGTCGACTTGACTCGTACGAAACACAACTGAACTCAACTCTCGGAGTCGAGTCGAGTCGGCTCGAATCGACCGGGCCAAGTTGTAATTGAATTGCAAAATCTTGGTGGCAGTAGAGTCGAATGGTTGCTGCTGCTGCTGCTGCTGGTGGTGTGTTTCATTGGGTCTGTGTGACCGGCGACTTGTTTCGAGAAGTCCAACTTCAGTGTTGCTAACAAGTTGTCATTTATCATTTACTAGGAAAACGAGATTTGTTGTTAGTTTTTTTTTTTTTTTTTCATAATTTTCTTTCTTTTTTTTTTTTTAATAGTCTACACATTACCAACTCAAAATTGCAACTGTCGAATGGTTGTTGAGTCTCAATTCGACTCGTTTCGGCTTTTGCGTGCGCTCTGCTGTTTGTGTCTTGTCTTAAGATTTCTTAACAAAAATTAATTTTAATTACCAATATGTTGTTGGTTGCGCTTGTCAGCAGCATCTTCCATCTTCTCTGACTCTTGGCTAAACAGAGCGCACTTTCATTAGCCAGCCAGCCAGCCAGTCAGTCAACAACAACAAGAGCAACATATCATTTGTTCATGATCAATTAAAACTGAAGTAATGCTTCCGGTTGCAATTATTTATTTGGCGCAAATGTCAATTGCTTTCCATACGAAATTGTATGTTTATCAGCGCCGCAGAAGTTTATTGCCGTATGTGTTCATCATTTGTTAAACAATTTATGCAAAGTCACAATTTGTTGCCTGTGAAACTATAAAAAACCAAACAACATTTCTATAGAATCATTATAAAAAAACAAAAAAAAACAAAAAAAAAAGGAAAGAAATCGGTTGTAAACAAGTCGCAAACTCGCTTACACCATGACTAAACGCCCTTGACCGTCGCGTCGTTGCCGCACTTTAAACGACAAACAAAAGTAAAAACAAAACACATTATTATGGGCAGAAAGAAGTTTCAAGAGAACTGACTCGCCGTCAAGTGGCAAAACAACGGATGACGAGTGGCAGCAGCGCAAGGAGCGAAATTTTCAATGTGCAAATGCAAATGACGCCAAAAGACATGAAACTCTCGGCGGCGTCGGCGGCGTCGAACACTAAGCTTGGGCCTTACGCTTTGGTCTTACTATGCATGCATATGGGCGGCTTTTGGGTGTGTTGCTGTGTGTGTCCTACAGCAGGGGTCTGCTGTCTAAGTGGGGTGTTAAAAGAACGTTAAAGTGTCGGTGCCGGCGTCTGATGACAAAAGGAACACAACACAACACAACTTGTAGGAAAATCAAGGGAAAATAATAAAAAAAAAAAGGAGAAAATATTTACAACTGCAACAATGTGTTGGCAATGAGTTGCTGGCTGCGTTTGTCTGTCTGTCTGTCTCTCTGACTGACTGACGGGATGTTTATCTGTTGTACTGCCTGGCTGACTGAATGTCGCCTGGCTCGGTCCTTTCAACATTGCTGTGTCTATGGCAGCAGTGCAGTACGTCCGTCCAACCGAAGAAGTGCCAGTGCCCTGCTTTGCATGAGTTTTGCGCGTTGGTGTGTTCTTGACTTCATTTTTTGTTTTTCGCTTGTTTTCTTCTTCTTTTTCACTCTTTTTCCTTAGTTAAACGTTGTCGTTTTTGCTAAACAACTCGTTAAACATGTAAAATGTGGAACTAAAAAAGGAAAACGAGTCATTTGTAAGTGTAAGCTCAGGCACAACAACAACAACTACAAAAAAAAAAAAAACGCATTTGTGGCAAAGATTGGTTATCTTTTGTAAATTTTATCTGTTGTTATATAGCAGGCATTTGTGGCTATCACAGAAAGGCGCTTAGCGTACCGAAGTATCTGAAACTAATGAAATTAGTTGCGGTGCTTAAATGACTGCAACTCAAACGATTGACTTGCCTTTGCTTTAGAGTTATTTGTGCAAACTTTATTTTCAAAGTAACTGAAACAGTAGAATAATAATATAATAATATTACTCTATATAGAATAGGCACAGTCTTATAGATAAACTGATGGTTAAACAAAAGAGTCACTCTACTTAATTGAAGTTTGAAATTTTAACATTCTTGAAAAAAATTGCTGCCGCAGCTTCAATGCACGAACGACTTTTCTGCACTGCTGAACTACAAATGAATAACTTGAAATTCCGCGCCCAAAATGAGTAACTTTAAGCGGCCTTTGCACTTGACGTTGAAAACCTGAAACCCAAATTTAAAGTCCGGTTGGCTGAACGAACGGTCTTTTTCCTTTTCTTTGCCTTTGCCTTTGCCTTTAGATTTGTGTAGAAATCACTTGCGCTTTTTTTACGCGCATATGCCATTGAAAAAACAGAAGATAAAACAACAACAAAACAAATGTAGGAGAATTCCATCGTGTACCATGACTAAAACCAAAGAAAAAGTTATAAAAAAAATTATTAACAAACAAACAAAAAAAAGTACAACTTTTGCTCAAAGTAACTTGGTTAGCGTCGTTGGGGTTGGGGGGCAAAGGCGTAAGCAGAACCACAAAACTAAACACGAACTGAATGTAAATTTGCAGCAGGCATGCGTCATTAAACCGCTTTTGTATGTCTCTGAGAATCGTGTACGACGCGTCGAAGTGGCCAAGTGCAGCCGTTTAGAGCGAGTGTGCTGCGGGGAGCGGAAGCACGGCAGAACGATGAAGTGGTAGTGTACGCACGCATCTGGTCAGTACGACGGACACGCTAACTGAATGACTGACAGACAGACTAACTGACATACTCTCCATAAGTCAGATGCCGCCAGACTGTCCTTTTGTTCGTATCACTGTTAGTCAGCCAGTGTGTGTCTGTGTGTGTGTGTGTGAGTGTAACAAAAGTACAGCGCAGTCATCACGTTTACGCCTACGCAGGCGCTCATTTAAAACAATCATCAAGCAAAGCAGCAGTGGCAGCAGCAACGCGCGGGAGCCAAAAGGCGAGACAAGACAAACACTCCGGTGGTTGGTGGTGGGGCAAATGCTGCGAAGAGAGTGCGTTGCCAGATCGTTAAGCAGTAGCAAGACGACATAGCCGTTTGTGCTTTGCTCAGTCATTAGTCTATGCTATCGTATGGCGGCTACGAATGGTGCAAAAAATGCGAAAGGTATTTTTTTTCTGCTTTTTGCTTTTTTCGAAACAGGGACATAGAGACGTACGCAACGCCTTTGAGCGCTACCAACTTCAATAGCTTTAGATTTTTATGACTTTTTGTGCATTTCGACAATCAGCGATATTTTTTTTTTAGTTGTCGTCTGTGTGCTTTTGTTGTTGTTGTTGTTGTTGTTCTTATTGTGTAGCGCATTTGTCTGTGCCGCTAGTAAGTCTTATTGGCAATTAGAGATGATTTGTAAAAGGCTTAAGCAACCAACTTAGCATTTTTTATGCACTTTAAGATTAAGGACATTCAAATTTATCCTTCTATCACAAAAAGTCTTAATATTAACAGTGAGATAAATGCACTGTTGACTCTTTAGCCTTGCACAAACCATAGTTGCTAAAATTACGTACTCCAATGCAACGTTTAACACGATTGTTATATGTGTTATGCAAGGGCATAGGACATAGGAGTATGTAATTTTAAGAACTTTTGGTTGTGTAGGGCTAAAGAGTTAACAGTACAAACAGAGTCATTGTTAAAATTAAGACTTTGTTTTATTTAAGTGGCGAGGATAGGACGGTGGGCTAAATTTTGTAATTGTATGAGATAATGTATCTTAAGTACTTAAAAAATCTGTTTAATTTTTATAGCGCAAAAAACTGTTTGCTGCAACTGAACATGATGGATAAAGTTTTTTGTTGCATTTTTTCAACTTTAGAATATGTTGGCGGGTTTTTCTGTACGCCGTGTCTCGTTGTTGTTGCCGTTGCTGGTAACTGCAAGTAATATCCTTGAACGAGATCATCAATCTTCTTTTGTTGTAGTTGTTGTTATTTTTATTGTCGTTGTAGTCGTTGTTTGTGTGTAGCTTTGCTCGCAGTCATTGTGCTGTACGGCAACAACAACAACAACAACAACGACGTCAACATTATTCGCTGATTTTTTATTTTTTTTTTATTGCTTTGTTGTTGTTGTTGTTGCTGCTTTTGTTCGACTCTGCGCTGCGCCTTTTTTATTTCATTTGCTTCTTTTGTTGATTGTTCAGTTACATACAATCGCGAATGCGAACTTACTCGTTGCTGAAACTCCCCCAACAACAACAACAACGACAACTACGGCGATTCCAACTTGCACAGCACAAAACACTTAATTTTTTTTTTCCTTTTTTTTTTTTGTTTTTTTTTGTACATATTGAGTTTTTAGACCGTTTTTATGTGCTTCGTTTACTCTCGAGCGGTTTTTGTTTTTGTTGCTGTGGTTTTTTTTTTTTGTTTTATTATTATTATTTGTGTGGATTTCACTTTTTTAGTTATTTTCATTTATTTTATTTGCAATTTTGACTTGAAATATTTTTTGCAATGCATTTTGTTGTTAGTGTTGTCGTTGTTATTGTTGTTGTAGTTTGGTTGCCTGGTTTTGTTTGTAGTCATGCTCATCGCTTTTGCTGCTGCTGCTTCATGCAATGACCTCGAACTTGTGCACAGTGTTGTGCATCTCATACAATCAGCAGCTCCATTTGTGTTCTCCCTCTCACTCACTCACTCACTCGGTCGCTAGTTCTTTCATATTATCTCATGCGCTCTCTCTCCATCTTCAATATTTGCTTTGCACAACTTGTGCTTCTTTCGACTGCAGCCTCGTTTCTTTTTTTCTGCTGCTTCTTTTTTTTTAGTTGCTTTTGGTATCAGCAAAGTGCTAATTTAGTACTTTTTTTTTTGTGCATTCCCGCTTCTCTTTGATAACTGTGAAAGTGCTTCTGAATCTTTTTGGTTCTTTTTTCATTACTCCTTTTTACGCCTTCATATGCCATTTGTGATCTTTGATTATTTTTGTTTCTTTTTTAAACTTTGTTAGTGTTGAAAATTAGGCCAGCAAACTGAAGCGCATTGCCTCAACTGTTGAAGTAAGAAATTCTTCAGCGAGTTACTTTTAATATAGCAAAATGACATTTGGTTAAATTGCAATAATTTTGAAACCGTTTGGCAATTTTCTGGTGAAATTATACATTAAAGAGTTCGGCAAGAATGAACTTTGTTTGTTGTTGTTCTGTGTGTGTGTGTGTGTGTGTGCTTGTGTGTAAAAGCCAGACAAACAAAGTATCTGAATACATAAATGTTTGAGTATGATAAATATGCATGTAAGTGTGTTGTTGTTGTTTGTATGGCTAACAAATGCAATGCATTACTGCACTTGTTTGAGTGACTGAGTGAGTGAGTGAATTATTGAACAAAGCTTACTAAATATGCAACTTGCAACAAAAAAAGAGTACAGAGTTTGAGTGCGCTAACCAATTTGGGTGAGTTTTTGTGAGACTTTGTGAGAAAAAGCAAAGCGCACAAAAGAGATTATGTGAGAGTGTTAGAAACTAAACTGTCTGTCTGTCTGTCTGAGTAAAAGAGTGAAAATGTAACTGCTGTGGGTGCAAATTGAGCTGTGAATGTTTTTTTTTTTTTCTTACTAAATCACTTTAAAAAGCAATAAGTGAGTTTTGATATAAAGTCAAAGTATTTATAAAAATTATTTCATTTCGAAACTAAATTAAACACAATTTTGGTTATTTAAAGTGATTTAGTAAGAAAAAAAAAAAAAACATTCACAGCTCAATTTGCACCCACAGCAGTTACATTTTCACTCTTTTACTCAGACAGACAGACAGACAGTTTAGTTTCTAACACTCTCACATAATCTCTTTTGTGCGCTTTGCTTTTTCTCACAAAGTCTCACAAAAACTCACCCAAATTGGTTAGCGCACTCAAACTCTGTACTCTTTTTTTGTTGCAAGTTGCATATTTAGTAAGCTTTGTTCAATAATTCACTCACTCACTCACTCAAACAAGTGCAGTAATGCATTGCATTTGTTAGCCATACAAACAACAACAACACACTTACATGCATATTTATCATACTCAAACATTTATGTATTCAGATACTTTGTTTGTCTGGCTTTTACACACAAGCACACACACACACACACACAGAACAACAACAAACAAAGTTCATTCTTGCCGAACTCTTTAATGTATAATTTCACCAGAAAATTGCCAAACGGTTTCAAAATTATTGCAATTTAACCAAATGTCATTTTGCTATATTAAAAGTAACTCGCTGAAGAATTTCTTACTTCAACAGTTGAGGCAATGCGCTTCAGTTTGCTGGCCTAATTTTCAACACTAACAAAGTTTAAAAAAGAAACAAAAATAATCAAAGATCACAAATGGCATATGAAGGCGTAAAAAGGAGTAATGAAAAAAGAACCAAAAAGATTCAGAAGCACTTTCACAGTTATCAAAGAGAAGCGGGAATGCACAAAAAAAAAAAGTACTAAATTAGCACTTTGCTGATACCAAAAGCAACTAAAAAAAAAGAAGCAGCAGCAGAAAAAAAGAAACGAGGCTGCAGTCGAAAGAAGCACAAGTTGTGCAAAGCAAATATTGAAGATGGAGAGAGAGCGCATGAGATAATATGAAAGAACTAGCGACCGAGTGAGTGAGTGAGTGAGAGGGAGAACACAAATGGAGCTGCTGATTGTATGAGATGCACAACACTGTGCACAAGTTCGAGGTCATTGCATGAAGCAGCAGCAGCAAAAGCGATGAGCATGACTACAAACAAAACCAGGCAACCAAACTACAACAACAATAACAACGACAACACTAACAACAAAATGCATTGCAAAAAATATTTCAAGTCAAAATTGCAAATAAAATAAATGAAAATAACTAAAAAAGTGAAATCCACACAAATAATAATAATAAAACAAAAAAAAAAAAAACCACAGCAACAAAAACAAAAACCGCTCGAGAGTAAACGAAGCACATAAAAACGGTCTAAAAACTCAATATGTACAAAAAAAAACAAAAAAAAAAAAGGAAAAAAAAAATTAAGTGTTTTGTGCTGTGCAAGTTGGAATCGCCGTAGTTGTCGTTGTTGTTGTTGTTGTTGGGGGAGTTTCAGCAACGAGTAAGTTCGCATTCGCGATTGTATGTAACTGAACAATCAACAAAAGAAGCAAATGAAATAAAAAAGGCGCAGCGCAGAGTCGAACAAAAGCAGCAACAACAACAACAACAAAGCAATAAAAAAAAAATAAAAAATCAGCGAATAATGTTGACGTCGTTGTTGTTGTTGTTGTTGTTGCCGTACAGCACAATGACTGCGAGCAAAGCTACACACAAACAACGACTACAACGACAATAAAAATAACAACAACTACAACAAAAGAAGATTGATGATCTCGTTCAAGGATATTACTTGCAGTTACCAGCAACGGCAACAACAACGAGACACGGCGTACAGAAAAACCCGCCAACATATTCTAAAGTTGAAAAAATGCAACAAAAAAACTTTATCCATCATGTTCAGTTGCAGCAAACAGTTTTTTGCGCTATAAAAATTAAACAGATTTTTTAAGTACTTAAGATACATTATCTCATACAATTACAAAATTTAGCCCACCGTCCTATCCTCGCCACTTAAATAAAACAAAGTCTTAATTTTAACAATGACTCTGTTTGTACTGTTAACTCTTTAGCCCTGCACAACCAAAAGTTCTTAAGATTACATACTTCTATGTCCTATGCCCTTGCATAACACATATAACAATCGTGTTAAACGTTACATTGGAGTACGTAATTTTAGCAACTATGGTTTGTGCAGGTCTAAAGAGTCAATAGTGCATTTGTGTCACTGTTAATATTAAGACTTTTTGTGATAGAAGGATAAACTTGAATGTCCTTATTCTTAAAGTGCATCAAAAATGCTAAGTCGGTTGCTTAAGCCTTTTACAAATCACCTCTAATTGCCAATAAGACTTACTAGCGGCACAGACAAATGCGCTACACAATAAGAACAACAACAACAACAAAAGCACACAGACGACAACTTAAAAAAAAATATCGCTGATTGTCGAAATGCACAAAAAGCCATAAAAATCTAAAGCTATTGAAGTTGGTAGCGCTCAAAGGCGTTGCGTACGTCTCTATGTCCCTGTATCGAAAAAAGCAAAAAGCAGAAAAAAAATACCTTTCGCATTTTTTGCACCATTCGTAGCCGCCATACGATAGCATAGACTAATGACTGAGCAAAGCACAAACGGCTATGTCGTCTTGCTACTGCTTAACGATCTGGCAACGCACTCTCTTCGCAGCATTTGCCCCACCACCACCAACCACCGGAGTGTTTGTCTTGTCTCGCCTTTTGGCTCCCGCGCGTTGCTGCTGCCACTGCTGCTTTGCTTGATGATTGTTTTAAATGAGCGCCTGCGTAGGCGTAAACGTGATGACTGCGCTGTACTTTTGTTACACTCACACACACACACACAGACACACACTGGCTGACTAACAGTGATACGTACAAAAGGACAGTCTGGCGGCATCTGACTTATGGAGAGTATGTCAGTTAGTCTGTCTGTCAGTCATTCAGTTAGCGTGTCCGTCGTACTGACCAGATGCGTGCGTACACTACCACTTCATCGTTCTGCCGTGCTTCCGCTCCCCGCAGCACACTCGCTCCAAACGGCTGCACTTGGCCACTTCGACGCGTCGTACACGATTCTCAGAGACATACAAAAGCGGTTTAATGACGCATGCCTGCTGCAAATTTACATTCAGTTCGTGTTTAGTTTTGTGGTTCTGCTTACGCCTTTGCCCCCCAACCCCAACGCCGCTAACCAAGTTACTTTGAGCAAAAGTTGTACTTTTTGTTTGTTTGTTTGTTAATAATTTTTTTTATAACTTTTTCTTTGGTTTTAGTCATGGTACACGATGGAATTCTCCTACATTTGTTTTGTTGTTGTTTTATCTTCTGTTTTTTTCAATGGCATATGCGCGTAAAAAAAGCGCAAGTGATTTCTACACAAATCTAAAGGCAAAGGCAAAGGCAAAGAAAAGGAAAAAGACCGTCCGTTCAGCCAACCGGACTTTAAATTTGGGTTTCAGGTTTTCAACGTCAAGTGCAAAGGCCGCTTAAAGTTAGTCATTTTGGGCGCGGAATTTCAAGTTATTCATTTGTAGTTCAGCAGTGCAGAAAAGTCGTTCGTGCATTAAAGCTGCGGCAGCAATTTTTTTCAAGAATGTTAAAATTTCAAACTTCAATTAAGTAGAGTGACTCTTTTGTTTAACCATCAGTTTATCTATAAGACTGTGCCTATTGTATATAGAGTAATATTATTATATTATTATTCTACTGTTTCAGTTACTTTGAAAATAAAGTTTGTACAAATAACTCTAAAGCCAAGGCAAGCCAATCGTTTGAGTTGCAGTCATTTAAGCACCGCAGCTAATTTCATTAATTTCAGATACTTCGGTACGCTAAGCGCCTTTCTGTGATAGCCACAAATGCCTGCTATATAACAACAGATAAAATTTACAAAAGATAACCAATCTTTGCCACAAATGCGTTTTTTTTTTTTTTGTAGTTGTTGTTGTTGTGCCTGAGCTTACACTTACAAATGACTCGTTTTCCTTTTTTAGTTCCACATTTTACATGTTTAACGAGTTGTTTAGCAAAAACGACAACGTTTAACTAAGGAAAAAGAGTGAAAAAGAAGAAGAAAACAAGCGAAAAACAAAAAATGAAGTCAAGAACACACCAACGCGCAAAACTCATGCAAAGCAGGGCACTGGCACTTCTTCGGTTGGACGGACGTACTGAACTGCTGCCATAGACACAGAAATGTTGAAAGGACCGAGCCAGGCGACATTCAGTCAGCCAGGCAGTACAACAGATAAACATCCCGTCAGTCAGTCAGAGAGACAGACAGACAGACAGACAAACGCAGCCAGCAACTCATTGCCAACACATTGTTGCAGTTGTAAATATTTTCTCCTTTTTTTTTTATTATTTTCCCTTGATTTTCCTACAAGTTGTGTTGTGTTGTGTTGTGTTCCTTTTGTCATCAGACGCCGGCACCGACACTTTAACGTTCTTTTAACACCCCACTTAGACAGCAGACCCCTGCTGTCGGACACACACAGCAACACACCCAAAAGCCGCCCATATGCATGCACAGTAAGACCAAAGCGTAAGGCCCAAGCTTAGTGTTCGACGCCGCCGCCGCCGCCGCGAGCTTCATGTCTTTTGGCGTCATTTGCATTTGCACATTGAAAATTTCGCTCCTTGCGCTGCTGCCACTCGTCATCCGTTGTTTTGCCACTTGACGGCGAGTCAGTTCTCTTGAAACTTCTTTCTGCCCATAATAATGTGTTTTGTTTTTACTTTTGTTTGTCGTTTAAAGTGCGGCAACGACGCGACGGTCAAGGGCGTTTAGTCATGGTGTAAGCGAGTTTGCAACTTGTTTACAACCGATTTCTTTCCTTTTTTTTTTTTTGTTTTTCTTTTTTTTATAATGATTCTATAGAAATGTTGTTTGGTTTTTTATAGTTTCACAGGCAACAAATTGTGACTTTGCATAAATTGTTTAACAAATGATGAACACATACGGCAATAAACTTCTGCGGCGCTGATAAACATACAATTTCGTATGGAAAGCAATTGACATTTGCGCCAAATAAATAATTGCAACCGGAAGCATTACTTCAGTTTTAATTGATCATGAACAAATGATATGTTGCTCTTGTTGTTGTTGACTGACTGGCTGGCTGGCTGGCTAATGAAAGTGCGCTCTGTTTAGCCAAGAGTCAGAGAAGATGGAAGATGCTGCTGACAAGCGCAACCAACAACATATTGGTAATTAAAATTAATTTTTGTTAAGAAATCTTAAGACAAGACACAAACAGCAGAGCGCACGCAAAAGCCGAAACGAGTCGAATTGAGACTCAACAACCATTCGACAGTTGCAATTTTGAGTTGGTAATGTGTAGACTATTAAAAAAAAAAAAAGAAAGAAAATTATGAAAAAAAGAAAAAAAAAAATAACAACAAATCTCGTTTTCCTAGTAAATGATAAATGACAACTTGTTAGCAACACTGAAGTTGGACTTCTCGAAACAAGTCGCCGGTCACACAGACCCAATGAAACACACCACCAGCAGCAACCATTCGACTCTACTGCCACCAAGATTTTGCAATTCAATTACAACTTGGCCCGGTCGATTCGAGCCGACTCGACTCGACTCGACTCCGAGAGTTGAGTTCAGTTGTGTTTCGTACGAGTCAAGTCGACTTGAATCGAGTCCAATGATCGTTCATACGTACGTTTTCTGCTGCCAGTCCTCTACAATTAGCAACAAAGTAACTGCCAATGTATGTTTTTACTATTATCATTTAAATTTATGGAAATATGTATTTCTTACGGTCAATGGGTGGTGTTTGTTTCGTACAATGCAGACCAATGGTAGCCAACTAAGCAGTCAAGTGCTGTGCTGTGCTGTGCCATGCTTACGACGCTCAACACTCGATCCGACTCGACTCGACTTGACTCAAATATGCTCAGCGCAGTTGTACTCTGCATAACTGCCAACTGGCTGCTGCTGCTGCTGCATGTCTATCTATTTGCCAGCCAGCCAACAGAGTTTGCCTCCAGCACAGTTTTATTTAACTGCGCTGCTTCTGCTACTTCTTCTTCATTTGATGTTGTTCGTCTACTACTACTACTACTACTACTACTACTACTACTTGTTGTTACGATTATGGCTCCACAGATAATTTGTTAGATGCGCTCATAAGATAATGAGAAAATGCATGCGTAGATCGAGCGAAAATTAACTTAGCTACAAATTGATGGTCTCAATAATGTTCCTAACATGTTGGCGCTTATGCTTTACGATACTTGTGTTTGTAATGTACAAGCAATCAGAATAATTTAATATTAGTAACGAGTTGTTTGCTGAAAGCACAGGCATAGAAAAATATCGTATGTGTGTCTTAAAGCAAGGATGTAAACCTTACTGGTATGAATATGATGTTTCAGATACTAAATAAAAACTCTAACAAAACTAGTCCTTTGAGACAAACACAAGAGGCATTAACTATTATCAAAATTAACTTTTGTTTGTTTTTTTAAGGCAAACATTGTGCCGAGGAAAGTACTCAACATTAACCGAAACCAGTAAGAAATTGCAGTCGAGAGTCCCCGACTTTGACATACCCTTTACCTTAAATTGACTGAAGACTGTTTGAGGGCGTTGCTCCACTTTTCAATCAAAACAGATTTCAGATCATTTCCATTCTGTAAATATATACCAATTTTCACTCATCTAGACCAATTGTTTCCAGAAATACAGCGTATTTCTATTTTAGCTATATGTGGGCTAAAAGAGTTCACATACCAAACAGCACGTTTACATTACTCTAAAAATGAATATACCCGCTTTATTTATGTTCCTCCATTCCATTTGCAAGAAATTACTTCTAACAGCATTTGTTTTATCTCAGCTGAAAGTTATTTGGTTTGCTAACAGATTGACATGTAAAAGCTGTAATAAATAAATCAACGCGAACATCAAGAGCGAGATCTAAGAAGAAGCAATCAATTTATTCGCCACTCAACATAAGCAAAAACATGTCTATTAAAATATTAAATCTCTCAAAAGATACAAAATTAAAAAGTAGATTTGCATTTGTATTTGATATACAACTACTTCCCATACCGGGAATTGAACCCGGGCCTCCCGGGTGAGAGCCGGGTATCCTAACCACTAGACAATATGGGATGCTTGAATGAGAGTAGCAGCAAAACA